>CATIWR010240288.1:0-18125 GCA_949677035.1 Omphalea diandra | reverse complement strand
AGGCTGATGGGGTTCTTTTTGGCTTCCCCACTAGATTTGGAATGATGGCTGCACAATTTAAAGCCTTTATGGATGCTACTGGAGGCCTATGGCGAACACAAGCACTTGCAGGCAAGCCTGCAGGAATTTTCTACAGCACTGCCTCTCAAGGAGGTGGACAGGAGACCACTCCGTAAGTCTCATTTCACCAAGTTTCCTAGCTTTCACGCTCCATTTAATTCTCTAATGTGACGAGGAGATAGCAAAAGTAACATAAAATATACATGCTTTCTTGAACAACTTTTGATATTTAAATGTTCTGAAATTCTTTAATTTTTTAATATGCTTCCCTTTTCTTTTCTTTTTTTTTATATGCAAAAACTATACAGCTTGACTGCCATCACTCAGCTTGTTCACCATGGAATGATCTTTGTGCCTATTGGATATACATTTGGAGCTGGCATGTTTGAGATGGAGAAGGTGAAGGGTGGCAGCCCTTATGGTGCAGGGACCTTTGCTGGGGATGGCTCCAGGCAACCTTCTGAGCTAGAGCTTGAGCAAGCTTTCCACCAGGGGAAATACTTTGCTGGCATTGCAAAGAAATTCAAGGGAACTGCTTGATTTTCTTTCTTATGCAACTTGTGTTGATCTTGCTCTATATACCCTTGAAAATTCTATTCGATTCCATGGAAAAAGAGAAGGATTTCAGTTATTGTTCTTATAAAGAATAATGTGCCTTTTGGATTATATTGTTGCCATGATCTTACTTTCCTTCCATCGTGACACGGCCATCTGTTAATGCAAATTTAATATTACGTATTGGTGCATTTGGTAGAGGGTAAAAGAGATGAGGGTTAATAGTTACAGGGTAACCGTGCGAATGCAACAATTAAGAGAGTTGAAGAAAAATAAAATGTTATAGGGATAACAGTTTGTGCTTAATATTATATTAAAATACAATATTAATATTATAATTATTTATATATATATATATTAAGTTAATATTATTTAATAATACTAATAATGATACAATAAATATAATTATTTTTATAATAATATTTTGTTAAATTTTATATATTATAAATAATTACTATAGTAGTAATATTTATTATTATTGTTATTATATTAATATTATTTTCATAATAACCATAAAATACGTCACGGATTTTATTTTATTTTACTTTTTAATTTTTTATTTTTTAAAATTATATTAAAATATCTTTATATTTTTACTTTGTTACACTAAATAAAATTTCTATAAGTTTTTTACTCAATTTTCATTATTCAAAAATAAAAAAGAGTCAACAAATTAAATTTTAAAATTGCTGTTTTCTCCTTTTTTTTCTTTTTTTTCTCTGCTTTTCTTTCTCACCATCAACCGACCAAAACCTAAACTCCTTATTCGTCTTCACTAGTATCACGCACAGCAAACCCATTTCATCTCAAAACCCAAAGGTGAGCAGACTGGGAATGGTCAATCCTTCTGCTTATGGTTATGTCTTAGGAATCGAATCTGAAATGCGCTATATATGGAGCTCTATCTGAAGAACGAATTTCATTTGCTGGTGGTTCGTGTACAACAGGCTCTAGCGAGGGCAGGGTCAAGATCAAGCAAGGGAAGGAATTAGTCCCATAGGTTCCGTTGACGAGGAATAACTATAAGATTCAAAATGGAATCCGTTTTTATTTTAAGCAATTGTTGCTCGTGGTTACGACGAGGGCAATTTCTCCCTTCAGTAGGGTTGCGATGAGGGCGGGATATGGGACATGGTCCACCAAGAGAGACGGAGGTGCTGGTGGCGGCGTAAATAAGGGAAGGTGAAGAGGGGATATGGGTTTGGGTTTACGGCCAAAGGTTAAAGGAAGGGTAAGCAAATGATTTCTTGAATGGGTTTTGATCGTTTGATGATTCAATCGTTTAGGTTGGGATTTGATCGTTTGATGATGGGTTATTGATGTTAATTTGTGTGAACAGATTTGTAAACAGATTTTCTTTGATTTGTGTTTGAACAGATTTTCTTTGGTAAACAGATTTGATGTTCATTTGTGTTTTCTGGGTTATTGTTTGTTTTCTGGGTTTTTTAATTTGTTTGTTACTTGAATTGTGAATAAATTTGTGTATTTTGAATAATTTGTGGATTGTGAAGGTTGGTGTAGTGATGATTGTGAATGAAGTTAGGTGATGATTAACCCTTTAATATATTAGTGACAAAGTACTATATTAATAAAATTTTATGATATTAATATTACTATTTTAATAATATTTAGATTAATAATTATTATATTAATGATACTATTATTATATTGATAATAGTTATTCATTTATTCTAATATTTAATTTTATATTATTTATATTAATATTGATACCGTACAAAAAAATAATTTTTTCTCCAATCTCAATATTTTTTGTACTATCTTAATTTTTTATAATTTTTTCAGTCCCTTTAACCTTGAAGAATAGATTAACAAAAATATATTAAAAAAGTTTAATTATTTACCCTTCCTTAATTCTTAATTCTCAAATAAAATTTATATCAAATAAAATAAAAGCAAATTAACAGTTAATCTCTTGACTGTTAATCTTTTACAACACCCGACCAAAGTCACCCCAAGTATGGATTCCTTCGCTTCCTAGAAAAAGAAACAGCAGGATGAGTTTATAGCTGCTTGCAAGTTAAAAAAAATCTTAAATTTTATTATTCACTGTTGATGTTCTTTTGAGGGATGTGTTACGTCATAATACTGAGCGGTCCTAAGAGTGTTAAAAGAATACGAGTTTTACAGAGGAATGCCCATTTAAGATTAATCAATGACAAAAATACGCTCTCTAAATTCATTTGTAGAGAAATATGTCTGCATTTAGTTTTCTTTTTATATAATAAAATGTTCATAAATAGTATGAATAAAAAAATTTTATTTTAATTTTATTTTGAATTTATTTTTCATTTATGAAATTATTAATAAAATAAAATAAAATTAAAACAATTAAAATGTAAAAGTAAAAAAAAAAATCTTAAATTTTATTATTCACCGTTAATCTTCTTCTGAGGGATGTGGTATATCATGCTACTCAGTAGTCATAAGAGTGTTAAAAAGAATATGGGTTTTGTACAACAATATCTATTTAGGATTAATCAATGATAAATATATCATTTATCAATAAAAACATAACGTGAGTTAATTTTTCTAAATATATGCTCTAAATCATTTTCAAGTTAATTAACATTTATTAATTGCTCAAAAAATCAAAACAGATTCAAACATTTTCTTTTATATGTTTCTCAATCTCATTAAAGTTTTATCATGGATCAAATCAAGAAAATAGTTTTATGGATCTACGAATATAATACGTACGTGGAAAAATATATTCAAGTTCATTCACAATTCTTAATATATCAAATCAACAAAACATATTGAAATTTTTTCATGAATCGGATCACACACATTTGCAGATTTATGAATATATCTTAGAGAGAGAAAGATGTTCATTATATATGTTTCTCTTTCTAAAATAAATTTAATATGATTTTTAATACTTGTTTTATTATTTATAATAAAAAATAATGAGTTTTGATATATTGTAGTGAAAAATGAATATATTTAATCTCAAAATTAATCATAAAAAGATAGAAAAAATTAAGTTGCTGAAGATTGAAAATGATATTTGTATTTAATTTTTCTTATACAGTAAAATGTTTACAAACAGTTTGTAAAAAAAATATTTATTTTAGTTTTATTTTGGATTTATGAAACTATCGATAAAACAAAAAGAAAAAAAAAGAAGAACAGTTAGAATGTATATATTATCTTCAACTTATAACAAATACAATTTTCTTTATAACAGTATCAAGTAAAAAATATTAATTTTTATTTTATTCACTTTTATTTTAGATTTTACCAGTTTAGAATTTTTAAAAATTAAGTGCATGAAATAGTTTGTAGAAAAAAAATATTTATTTTAGTTTTATTTTGTGTTTTTTTTTTATTTATGAAACTATAGATAAAACAAAAAATGAACAAAAATTAAAACGTAGACATCATCTTTAATCTCTAATAAACATAATTTTCTCTATTTAAATGACTGATTTTCAAGTAAAAATATGTTCATTTGTTAATTGTTTTTTATCTAAAATACTTAAAAACTTATAATTTTTTATTCTAAACAACAATAGCAACAAAAACAACTATTAGAAATTAGAAAATAAAAACAAAAACTTACATATGTCTTTATTTTCTTGCTATTGTTTAGAGAGGAAAAAGGAGAAAGATAATGATAATTTCTCTTTGTATTATTATTCTTCGTCGGTGGTTGTCATCGTTGTTGTCGCTCCTATTGTCTTTATCTTTTTAATTTTTTTAGAAAGAGAGATGAAATGAGTGAAAGAGATAGAGAGTATGTATTTTTTTTTTCATTATTTACTTTCTTCTTATTTTTTTTCACGTAAAAAAGTAAATAACAAAACAAAAAAAGATAAAAAAGGAAATTTTAAAATATAAAAATTGTCTTTTTACTAATTCATAGTAAAAAATTATTTTTTTTTTTTAAAAATGATTTTGTATGGTGCACTTTCCTCAGAGAACATATCTGAGCAGGGAGGTCCAATTGGATCGTATCCCAGAGATGGGCTAAAATTTATGTAGAAGGTCACGTGTCAGTTGTAGATATTCTGTTTATTGGGCTAACGGGTCCAGCCCACATAAGTTAAAATTAGTTTAATATTTTAAAAAATTGATTTGATCGAGGAAGCAGAAGTGCATATTGGACTTCGGCTTTAATGCTTGCGTACGGACCAAACACTTCTTTATAAGTTTTCCTCAAAAAAAAAAAAAAAAAAGCACTTCTTTATAAGTAAGAGAGTGAAGTCTGTTGTTGTTAGTGTGCTCAAATCCAAGAAAAGAAGATGTGGTTTGTGCAGAGAGTTGCATGAGCCGCAGTAAAAACGAAAAAGCTGCACTGGTGACAAAAAACAAGAGAGAAATTGGCCGCGACGCCAGCCATTAGTGAAAAATAATAGTGTTGAGAATAGGATTGGAAATATAAAATTAGAGGGTATCGATAAGGGTGTATTTTTTTTTGTACGTGATTAATATTTTTATGAAAATTATTGGTTTAAATTAATTGATTGGGCCCATAGAAAATAAGAATTATTATCTTTGGCTTTATGTGGTCTTCTTTATTTACTTTCTGCAATTGGGTTTTGGTTTATCTGGTGCTCTCATTCTACTTCATCACTCCTTGGACTAAATATTTGAAATGGGTTTTCGCAGGCAAAATCTATTGTTAATTCAATAAAAGAATCGTGACCCAGAATTTCAGGTGAGTGAAGTTCGATGGTGAAGCCTAAAGCAATACCATAAAGACATGCATGTTGCATGATGATGGGTCATATTTCAGTTCATTATACATCTAAATGATGATTCAATTCAAAAAAAAAAAAAAAAAAAAGACAGATTTACAAATTCTTTTTTTGAAATCTCATTTGCCAATACTACTTACAAATTCTTTTTTTTTTTTTGAAGTACATTTAATTAAGAGAATCAAATTCAGTTGTACTTCAACAAAAACATAATTTTTCCTAAATTCTAAATTTGTAAATTTCCAAATACAGTTTCATTTCGACAATAAAATATTTCCTAAATCAAAGTTGATTGATTCAAAAAAATAAAAAAATAATGTCTTTATAGATTAATAATATTGTTCGTTCATCTAATTGCAGCTGATATAAAGAGAAATTGGTTAAAAAAGAGTATAATAATATGCAAAAATATTATTATTATGGGAAAAACAACACTAATAATGGCTTGGAGTGAGGCAAATCCAGATAAAAAATTATACTTCTACCCTAATTATAAGGTAAAAATGCAAAAAATTGAAATAATTTTATCAATTCTTCTTTATTAGTATTTATTAGTATTGTTGGAGTTGGTGATAACTTATTTTGAAATTGTGTGAATTAGCAATGGTAGACAGAAAAATACAAGTATTTTGAATGACACAATAGTTCTTGTTTAAAAAAGTTACTATTTTACCTTAATTTATTTCTAAGTGATTTTGACGTTCTTTAAGTTCTTGAAGTTACTATTTTTCTCCTGGGACCTAAAAAATTAAATATGATTGTATAAGTTTATATATATATATATATAATGTGTAGAATTATATATTTTTATATATTTATTAGTTTCTAGCATAAAAATTTTTATTTTATAATTTAATAAATTATATTTTTTAAAAAATATTTGAAAAAAAAATTTGTTTTACAGGGAATTTCAGTGGGGCAAAGAGTTTATACAAAAGCGGGGACAAAAAAAAAATTCTTCTCGTCAAGAGAGTGAGATAGGGGATGGAGGATAGCTACCATCCCACCAACTTATCATTTCTAAATCAATGTCCTATTTAACCAATATTTTAGACTTTTATGATGAAATAATACAAGATTAAAGGTAATTTTGATATAATGATACAAATTCGAAGATAATTTTGATGAAAAAATTTATTTCATCCTCATTTTCACTCCGTTACAAGTTGATGGATATATTTGGTCCTTTAACCCTTTTAAGAGTTATAAGCTTAAGCTATATATACATATATTGGTTTGTTAATGTAATGGCTTACAAGATTAGATTCAAAGGTGCAAAAAGAAATAACCCTTTTAAGCTTTTGAAACTTGTAGCATAAAACAACTGTTGGGTTTGTCCTTGATTAGCCAAAACAAGAAAAAGAAAAGTATGCCCTTAAAGTAAACTGCTGGGAGTCACATATATACTTTATTAACATCACAATGATGCCCATATGCTTTTCCTTTTTAGTATTCCTCTTTTATGAAGTTTTTTCCTTTCATTGAACATCTAATTAACCTTCCCTAGGCTAACTTGACTTACTAAAATTTTTAATAATTGAATTCTCCATTGAGGTACTCGAGAGCAACAGCAATTGGGTACTGATACTGATGCTTGAAGCTATGGTATAATGTCCATCAGCCGATCAATTTGAATTATAGTCACAAAAGATAATAAAGAATGTAGTGATACAAATCAAGAACATATTAGCTATTAAAGTGCTTTTTCATGATTAGTCGCTTGTCATAAGGATTCTTCAATATTAAGCTTTCTTTGAAATTTTGCATGCTTGATTGAACTCTACATTTCTATCAATTATTTTTGCTTTACAGGCTTTGGTATCTTTCCTCTTTTTATTTTTTATTTTTTATTTTTTTATGCATCTGAAAGGCCTAAGATTTAATGTATGCATTATTGCAACTTAATTAGTAAACATACATACATACATACACAAAAAAATAAATATACAAAAAAATAAATAAATAAAGTACAAAATTTTTACAGGAATGCCCTCCCTTCAACAACTATATATACATATAAAATCATGAATTCTATAAATTGGCTTTAGCTGTTGAATTCCATTTGAGTTTTTTAATATTAACGTGTTAATATTGAAAAGTGCGGTAAAGACGACCTGCAAAATCAATGCTCTAATGAAATTGCAAGTGCGTACTACTAACAGAAAAAAAGCTACATAAATAGCATCCATGACATTGACAAGGAATTTTGTAGTTCCAAAAATGGCCAAAAGGACAGTTCAATCATTATTAAATTAACTACAATTTTTTTTTCCTTTGCCAAATTAGGTATTTGAATTTACATGCATGATGCAGCTTTAGCAGAGGAAGAACCTATGGTATGGTGTAAAAAGCAAGGCACATGCCTTACAGAAGTTCGTTTCCTTGACAAAGTTTTTAACCATAAAGGGTTTCAAGAAAAAGAGTCAGCCATTTACTTATTTTGAACAAATTTCTTCAAGAAGTTTTGTTAGATTATCGTGAAGATAAAAGATGTTGAACATGTTTCAGCAAGATCCTCAATTAATACCTAAAGCTATACCACTCGTTCTATATATATAAAAATTCGTCCCTGCCCTAAGGGGTGAAGGAGAAAAAAAGAAAAGAAAACAGTAAACCGATATTAAACCGAAAATTAATTGAAATTAAATTGAAAAAAATCAGTTAATCATTTTGATACTTTCAATTTTTATTTTTGTTGTAATGATTTTTAATTTTAATCTATTTTTTATTTTTATATTATTAACCTATATATATATATATATATTCATATTATAATATATTATATAAATATATTCTAAGTTTTATGTAAAAATATATTTTACATTAAGTTTTGTTCATCGGTGAATCAATCAATTTTTTGAGTAATTGAATCGGTAATTTTATAGAATTATAATTCAGTTAACTGATCAATCAAAAAAAAAAAATTTTATGTGCTTGTAGTTTAATTAAACGAACTGTAACCATATCAATATTAAAGCTAGTCAGGCAACCTCTCTCTCTCCATATATATATATATATATATATAGGACCAGATTGTAACACATGATAGTATTGTTACATTTTATTAAATTCATTTTATCTAAAAGCTATGATTTGCAAGAAAGAAAAATGTGTTTTTGATTTTCTTCAATTAATTTTTTAGGAAAAAAGTTCTGATACAGTTTAATTTTAAAAAAATTATTAATAATTTTATAAATATTTGTACTAAAGTCTACATAATGTGCAATTTAGCTGGTAATAAATAATTAACTAAGATATAGAATTGTTAAAAGGAAAATATAGACATTACCTAGGTTTCTTTCTTCTACGATGATCATGATTAACCTTACAGAATGATCACGTTCACAAAAAAAAAAAAAAAAAAAAGGTTAAGACAACAGTAATCAGGTCGATTGATATACTACGGGCGGCAGATGATACTGGATAAAGCTGTACACAATTATATCATCCTTTGTTCTAAGCAAAAGTTGTTACAAAAATTAACACAAACCACACCAAATGATTAAGTTAAGATTATCATTTAATTAATTGGGTATTTAGCAGAAATTAAGAATCTAACTTAGTATAATTCTTTCAAAAGAAGATAATACTAATAATATGCCAATTAATTTGGTACCCAAAATTAAAGCTCATGACTTATTATGCTTTTATCTACATAAATAACACAAAGCAATGGCAATTGCTTGTAATGAGCGTAAGAAGCACCGGTATTCATGCGCGTTCTCCTTATGTTTACTTTATTTAACCCTAAAAGCAGGAAAAAATTGGGCCGCCCTCTGACTTCCACTATCACATTCCAAAATATATACTAATAAACAAAGTAGAAAAGTTACAAAATCCAATCAAATGAGCTCCACTCACTCATTTATATTTTTCAATTACAATAATTAATATTAATATAATATAATAATATCCCACCCCCTAATACAAAAGAAATATATTAATCTCCTTCTATATTATTATATTTTTTTTTCCTTCAATAACAACAACAACAATTAAAAAAGAACAGATGGTGGTGGTGTGTCAGCTCTATACGCATATTACAGGAACAAAAGGTTTTTATCACCCCCTCCGCTAAATTCAGCCCTTAAACTAACTACAATTTATCTCTTAACCAATGTTTAAATTTTTGGCTGAATTTAGCCCTTGTTCCTATGCTCGACCCACCTTTAACTACTTATCTATAAACTAATGATGCTTAGTTGGGTGGTTACAGGTACAAAACCTAAATAAATAGTATAACATAAATATATATAATATCTTCTTCAAGAGTCACTAGACATTTGCTAGCCCTACATCATTCTGCTTGCAGCTGGCCCAGCATTGCTTGTCCATCTGTGATGGGTCACTTCCTTTTCTTACCTCTCTTCTCTTTTCCTCTTTTTTTCTTTGTTTTCTTTTAGCTTTTATCTCAATGACTGGTACAGCTAGCACAACAATTCAGCTCCTAATCTTCTTTTTGTATTCAAGTTATTCCATCTTGGTTGCCTTCACTATGTATATGTTGAAATTAGTAATTTCATGAATAGTGTTTAATTTCATCCTCTTTCTGTCTACCTGAAAGTACCTCCAAATGTTGGCGTCCAGAAATCAGCTGTGGTCTCATTAGCTACAGGAAATGTGCTTGATATTGGCACAAGACATAGTCCTCGGCTTTTTAGATCTTTCTTTGATCCTTCTGGGTCCTTCAATTTATCAGCAACCTACAATTTTAATAAATGCGTGTCAATAGTGGTAAAGAGGATACCACTTAAGAAATGAGCACTAAAATTCAAATCTTCATCAATGACAATTTTATTTTTTTAATGCTAAAGAAAAAAAAAAGGCCTTCAGAGACCATAAGTAGCTAATGTTTACAGCTGCACCCTCAATCTTTTTTAAAAAATATAGTAACAAAAAAAAAAAAAAGAATTTGTGAAGTACGTACTTGTTCATGTTGAATGGGATTTCCATTTTTCATGTATGGAGTACTCAAAACCTGCACGATTTTGCCAAATCAAAACTATTTAATCAGTATATATATTATTAGTTATCATTTGATATAGTTTCTTATATTCTGGCGTAAATCAAGTAGGGTTTCCCTTAACTTTTACGAATCTTATAATAAGAAGGTAAAGCATAACATACATTGACTTGATCATGGAGGAACTTGATGTACTCAATGGCTTCATGGAGAACAGACGCAGTATCAGTCTGAAAGAAAGGGACACTATATATACATTAGATTCATTGTAAGCGAAATCCTAACTTCGAATGAATTTCAACCATAAACCACAAAGTAAACTTTGCAAAAATTGGAGCATAAAAATCCAAAGACTCGCCTTTCCAAAAGGTGAAACCAATTGCTGAAGGGCAGTTATTCGGTCCCCTAGCTTCTCTTTCCGGACCTGATCATAACAAGGGTATCATTCACTTGTTTAAAATATATACAACAAGAATAAAAAAACGTAGATATAAAGTATAAGAAAACAAAAATTGATAGAAAAAGCTCAAAGTTTCAACTAGTTAATAAAAAAACGCCTGATCTAATATATGTACCTTAAAAGTTGGCAATGGTGATGGTGTTTCAATTCGAGGCCTTTTCAATGCTGGTTCACTTCCCTTCTTAACCACTGATCCCGAGTCTCTCACTTGTCCATTGTTAGGCTGAAATATTAAGTACCCACAAAAGGATTTAGTTCAAAACCCTAGTAATACTCGCATAACTATAACTAATCACTAATGACAAATAAATTTATAATCATCATTAATCTTTACCTTTCTGGTGATGTTGGGGCAATTGGGTTTCTCTTCAAAAGATGGAAGAAGAAACTGAGGTTGAGAAGAGGGTAAACAACTGGCTCTAATATCATTTATGGGAGTTGCTGATGCATTCCAAAACGGTGTATTGTTAGAGAAGTGCAAACCGTGGACAACTGAAGGCTGCTGCTTTGGCAACAAAGAATTTAGAAAAGGGGCAAGCTTAGGCCAAGAAGGAGATAATTCATTCAATATGGTCCCATAATTTGGTGGGGATGATGTTGAATAGTTAATCGTGGCTGTCGTTCGGTTACTGAGAAGAGATAGTTGTGGCCGAGTATCATCACAACCAAATAAACTTTGTACCAATGTTGAAGGGTAGCCATAAGATACTGTTGGTCCCATTGAAAAATCTGAGGATAAGCTCTGGCAAGTTGTTGCTGTAGCATTTAGCCTTTGTTGCTCTAAGTAGAATTCTTGATGATTTACTGCTTTAAAAGCATTAGTGGCTGAATCGTGGCCTGCTGTGCTATTAGTAAAGCTCTTTGGACTCCAATCTTTTTGTATTTCTATTTGATGGTGGGACGAGTTTAGTCCTGATGAAGAATTCATTTCATCTTGTAGCATGGAATTGTAATTTTCACATCTTGAGTTTGAGCGACTGTGTAAAAAGGAAAAAAGAATCACATTCACATGAAATTTTTGCCACTTGATAATCAAGTAAAAGGAAACAACAAAAATATTAATGATAATATATTGACTTCCTTTTCCAAACTATAAGTGAAGTTATTGGCTATTTATTCTTCTTCTAACTTGTGGTTGAAGCTTTGAACTTTTTTAAGGTCTTCAAATACTTGACTTTCAGCCATATATAATTATTGAAAATAAAAACACTGGAAAAAAAAAAACTACATATCTATATGAACATGGAGCTTGATTAATCTTGAATCTTGATCCTTATAGAACTTACAGCAAAGTTTGCCTCCAATCTGAGGATGATTGCGGTGATGATGAAGAAATCCCAAAACCCATCATTTGCAAAGTGGAATCCATCAAAATACTGCTACCACCGCTATCAGAATCAGTCTGCTGATGAGGCTTATTATGTGAATCTTGAAAAACAATAGGGCTATCAGCAGAGACTGAATTATCATTAGTAGGAGCAGTATTTCTTGAGTCCTTATTGCATGACCTTATAGGCTTCAAGTCCACCACGTCCCATGACCCATAACTTCCCAACATCATGTCGCTTGTTGTGGTGTTGTTGTTAATAATCCCCTGATTAGAGCAAGGTGATGATCCGCCTATGAACACACTTCTCGGCAAGTTCCACCAGTTCCCGCCGCAAATCCCGCTCTGAAATTCCTCTGCCATGGCCAAGAATTTTATTTTCTATTACTAGTATATGTTTTATCTTCCAACCTTCTTTCTTGTGTTGTGATCTTGAGATATCTCTCTCTTTTTTCTCTGTGTGTGTGTATATATATATATATATATATATTTGTGATGGAGATCGAGAACACAAAACTATATTAATATGCTTATGGGAGCGTAATTTATATATGAAACGGTTAACAAGGGGTACGGATAGTTGAAGTTAGCAAAAACCTAGTTGACAAATATAATAATAAGAGGATGATTGGACAAATGAGAGAGGCATTTTGAATCGAATTTTCTTCTTTTCTTTCCTTTACTTATAAGTCTTTTTATTTTATTTTTATTCTCTTTTTTTTAAAAAAAGAAAAATTACTTGTAGTGTGTGTGTGTGTGTGTGTGTATATATATATATATATATATATATTTGTTAGAAATTCCTGTTCCTTATAAGTATAGGGATATGGTTTTATGATGATGATGATGATGTTCAAGATGCCATGTCAAAGTTTTGGACATATGTAACAGTATATGTTAATTTAATGGCTGATATTATTCGTTGATTAACAAATGAAAAAGTTATAGGCTTGTGATAGTTATAGATAAACCTGAGAAATGGAACATGATGGTCCCATCTGAAATATATGATAGCATAGCAGATGGGGTGGCCATGACTCATGAGTTGATGAGTTTGTATATTCTATTTCTTGGCGCGTCAGAATCACCTCAAAAATTGGAAATCCGGATTAAGATTTGCTCAAAGCACAACCTCTTTCTTGGTTTATCCTTTTGGCTTATGTGGATTGCTTTGCTTTGCATTAGGTGATCTCCAAGTTCTTTTAAGTTGTTGATTTTAGGTTTTCGACAAGCTTTGGTAGTTGGTACCTCCCAAATCAAACTTTTGCACTTAAACTGTATTATTCTTCTGTTTTTTTTCCTTAAAATATATACTTCGAAATATCTTCAAACCAATTTAAGTGTCAAATAAAATTGAATTCTTCCTCAATGATTTTTAAAGGTGCACTTTTACATATTATTGTTTGGTACATCTAAAAAAATTAATTCCTTTAAATATTAATCCTTAAACCTTTTATCAATAAAAATAAATAAATCCTTTATCAATAAAATAAATAAATTTCTTTAACTATTTAGATTAATCAATTTTTTTATTCCAATCCTAACAAAATTTACTCCTAGTTCAAGATATATCCAGGAACAATATGATAAATATATAAAATTCACTTCAAAATAAATACCAAAAGGTAGTACTTGAAATATTCATTAATTTTTTTATATATATGTCGATTAAAACTTTATCAATGAAGTATTTAATTTGGTCTTCATTCTTAACATAATAGAAAATCAATATAATAATTAGAGTAAATTTTTACTCCAATTTTAAAATTTAACTCAAATCTATTTGAAAAAGTGATTTAAATTCAATAAGTTGAAAATTTGTTAGTCAAATTTTGTTCAATTCTAACTCGACAAGTGGATAAATCTAAACTAAGTTGATCAAAATCAATCTAAATTTGGTCTGAATTAAATTATTAAAAATGTATAAATTTTAAATATTAAAAGTTAAAAATATTTTCTTTATTTAAAAGAATCAAAATTATATATTATTTAACTTAAAATTCAAAGATGATCTATATAATTCAATAATTTCACCTATTTATAATTTAAAATTATTCGACTCAAATTCATTAAAATTAATTCGATTTAAAATTAATTTAACTCAAAACTAATCTTATCTAGACTCAATCCATTGTAGCTTCTAACAATATTAAATCTCAAACACTAAGGGGTTGTTTAGTATAACTGATGGCTGATTGATATCTATCAATTGATAAAATAGTATTTGATAAAAATCTAAAACAACAATTGATAACTGATTAATTTGTCAATTAACTATGATTGGAATTTTCTATTATTTGAGCGGTTTTCCAACTTCAGTTATTAATAGTTAATAAAATATAAAAATAAGTTTCTTTTTAGATTTATTTTATCTTTATTTTAATTATTTATATAAAAATAATTTATTTTAAATTATTATGGATAAATTTTATAAAAAAAATTATATATATAGTATTTTAATTACTAAAAATATATTAACATATATAATAATTAACATTAATAAAATTAATTATTAAAATTTCATAAATACAAAATAATAATTATAATATCCTAAAATGTAAAATAATGTATTATAAGGATATGTGAAAATATATAATTTATTATATTTATTTAATTCAATATATAAAATATTAAAATTATATTCATATTAGTCATTTTATAAATTAATAATAATAATTAAATAAAATTTACTAAATTTTTGATATCAAACCGCTATTGTATACCAACTATCAACTACCACTAATAACATCAACAACCACTAATAACTATTTGCTATTCCAATCACACCCTAAAACAATCCCTGCATGGACGGAAGTTATCATTGCTCGGCGGCGTAGATATCATCATTGTAGTATGTGCTACCATATGAAAGCACTATTCGAGGTTATAAACACTGTCAATTTTGAAATAATTTTTATAATTCTTTCATAAGAACTAAGCAATTATGATATGTTTGGATATCCTATATATATATATATATGGATTGATCAATGTAATTTTCCTCTTCAGTACTCTCTCTCTCTCTCTCTCTCTCTCTCTCTCTCTCTGTATATATACACACGTAAGAAGTATATATACATCCAGTGAGCAACTCCTATATGTGAATTGTTGGTTTTACCGTGCAATTAATTAGATTAATGGTAATGTATAAATGATTGAGCAAATAAGTCACACCTTTTACACTTGAAAAAAAGTTAAGACTTGATTGCATATTCCAAAATGGCTTTGGAAGATGGCACTAATTGATTCATTTGGATATGCAGTACACTTGTCACTCTAAATACGCTAAGTTTATTTTCAGAATAATTGAAAATTTTCCATTCTCTTCAATGTCATCACTTTGCACTGCAATTCAATGTTTTGCTGGTTTTAGGATTGTAATCAAAGTTGAAATATTTTAATCAATTCAACACCATATTTTCGAGAAATATGCAAATTTATTCGTGTTATATAATACAGTAGGCCATAAATATAGAATGAAGGAAAAAAAAAAAAGGGAAAAAATCCTTCCAAAATGAAAGAAATATTAAAATATTTATAAGTATGTTTTTTTAGGTAAAATGGTTTCCTTATGCTATTATATTCGACAAGATTTAAAAAATCAATTAATTAATCATGGGTTCTCATTTATTTAATTAATCTGAACAAAATAAAATATATCTATATCTTTAAGTTAATGATTTATTGACACCCAAAACTCGAAAAAGAAAAGGAAAAAAAAAAAAAGAAAAAAAAAAGCATGGTCACAAACTTGTAGGCAATCTAGCTACTTCAGTGGCACAGTTGACCAAAAAAAAGTTAATGTACCTAATTTTGTTATGTAGTGAAGCCATAAACTTGAAATCCTTTGACAAAAATCAATATAGTCAACCAAATAAGTTTAAGGCATCAAAGTTCATCATCTAAATGAAAATTTCCCTTGATGAATCGCTACTCTAATATGCATCTGTGACTAAAAATTAGGTTCAACAACTCACTAAGGCTCAACTAATTGCAATGAAACCACTTAGAAGGGTACATGGACGGGTGAATATATTCGGTTTCATCAAAAAAATATGGCTGAGTCAAGATAGTTTCAGGTTTTTTTATTTGACTTTTTTAATATAAAGTTTGGATTAACTCAATTTTTTGCTAAAGAAATTTCAATTAATTTTTATTCAGTTTGATTTTGATGATATAACACTCAAAAAAATTGAACTGAGCTAATCAAATCTTTTAAATTTTTAATAATAAAATACAATTTATTTATGCAAATAATATAGTATAATTTTAAAATATAAATCATAATCTTAAAATATTTATCTCAATAATATAAATATAATTTTTAATATAAATCATAATTAATATTTGATATATATTGTTGATATAAATATTTTAAAATTATGATTTATATCTTAAAAATTTTAAATAATATTTTCTAGAAAACTTGAAAATGAACTCAATTGATTCGAGTTAACTCAATTTTAATACTCATTTGATTTAGTTTAATTTATATTTTTTTACATAATTTATATGTTTTTATTTCGATTTGATTTGAATGAAACTAAGTACATGTTTTCAAAAAAAAAAAAAAAATACTAAAGCATGTTTTCACAAGCTTGTGTGGCTAGTTATAGGATAAGACACAAATTTGATGATTAATTAGAATTTGCAACAATTAGCTCACCACAGTTGAATTGGACAAAACTGAAGATTCTAACAGGTAAGTTAGGTCAGATCCATGAGGGTTTTTCGTTTTCTTGAAAATGGAAAGAGATCAAGAAAGAGACTGTTTAATTTCAGCACTAAAGAAAAACTCACTTGGCTCTCATATTTGGATGTCTTCCCTTCCCTCCCCAGCCATCGTTTGTCAAAGCCTGCAATTAATTACTTAGGTTCAACAAAAAGAATTTTGTCAAACAACCACGTGTTTAATAATTGTTTTTTTTGGATTTCAAATATTTGAAGGAAATAAAATTGTCAGATTTGAACTCTTGAGAGATAGTATAAATAGTTAGATAATGTATGAAATGTATTCAAATATAAATTTAATTAATTATTAAATTAAAATTTCTTTTAATTAAGATGATTTATATCTGTAAGTAAGAATCGAAATTTTATTCTTTGTGTGGATATTAAAAACATAAAGGACGAATGAAAATAAAGAGTATTTTTCTCATGCTCTTATTTTGGAAAAGAGATAAATTAAAAAAAGAAAGAAAATAATGGAAAAAAATAATATATGGGACTTATAACGTATTTTCTCTCAAATTGGAGAGAGTGGATTAAAAATCCTAAAAATGACATTTTTATCCCTACAACGAATAAATTTCTTTAGGAAAAACAAGGAAAATAAAAGGGATCTTACATTTTTAAAACAATTTTTCTTCCTTTAATATCCATGCAACAGGTGAAAAAGATTTTTCTTTCTCCTAAAAATTTTGATTTTTTTTTTTTAAAATATTCCCCTTGTTTTGCTTCTTACTCGTATCCAAGCGCAGCGCGTGAAAGCAAAGAAAAAGAAAATGGAGAAGTGGACTGTCTGGCCAAAAAAGTCTGAGCTCCTTGTTGTGCACTATTTCAGGTTAAGAGACTATTAGGTCACTCCCTATCCACTCCTTGTTTCTTCTTTCTGTCTTTTTTTGCTCCAGGAATGTTCTTTCCTCCTTAGAGAACATACTGCAATGGAGTGGGAGAGTTGAATCAAACATCCATAAATCTTTAGTCATATATACAATCAATTAAATTAAACTTAGAATTTAGAAAATGAATGACTATTTTGTGCCTTAATGTATTTGTTCATGCCATACCTCATGACTCCTACCACCCATCATGATTAGACTGTTCATCGATAAGTTTGATTCAAGATTAAATTTTCAGTAAACTAAATTAATAAAATTTTAAATTTATAAAATTAAATTGAATCAAATTTAGTTTGATTTAATTGATTCACTTCGATTTGAATCAAATTTTTTTAAGAAATATATTTTTAAATTTTTTAATACAAAATATATTATTTCATTATTATATAGTAAATATATATATATAACTCTATATATA
>CATIWR010240279.1:0-36037 GCA_949677035.1 Omphalea diandra | reverse complement strand
GATCTCAACTTAATCTTTTAGATAATAATCTTGCTTTTATTTCTCAACTTGATCCAAAATCCATTGATAAGGCTCTTGATGATGAAAGTTAAGTGATTGCTATGCAAGAGAAATTCAACCAATTTGAGAGAAACAAGGTATAGGAACTTGTCCCTAGGCCTAAAGAACACCCAATTATAGGTTGCAAATGGGTGTTTACGAACAAGTTGGATGAGCAAGGTTTCATCACTAGGAATAAAGCTAGATTGGTTTCTAAGGTTACAACTAAGAGGAAGACATAAATTATGATGAAACATTTGCCCCCGTTACAAGATTAAAGGCCATTTGGATTCTTTTATCCTTTGCATCCCATATGAATTTTAAACTCTTTCAAATGGATGTAAAAAGTGCATTTTTAAATGGAGTACTTGAGAACGAAGTTTATGTTGAACAACCTCCTGGTTTTGAGTGTCATAATTTTCCTAATCATGTTTTTAAATTGTATAGAGTCTTGTATGGATTGAAACAAGCTCCAAGAGCTTGGTATGAATGGCTTAGTTCATTCTTTTGAAAAATGGTTTTGATAGAAGAAAGGTGGACACTACATTATTTGTTAAAAGGCATAAGTATGATACACTTATTGTACAAATTTATGTTGATGATATCATTTTTGGTGCTACTAATGAATTTCTTTGTGAGGATTTTGCTAAGTGTATGACTAGGGAATTCAAAATAAGCATGATGGGAGAGCTCAAGTTCTTTTTTAGTCTACAAATCAAGCAAATCAAATAAGGGATCTTCATCAACCAAGCCAAATACATAAAGGAGATACTCAAGAAGTTTGGCATGGATAGTTCCAAAGTACCAAAAACCCCCATGAGTGGTACCATTAAGTTGGATAAAGATGAATCGAGTAAGACGATATATGAAAAGAGATATCGAGTTGTGATCGGATCTCTACTTTATCTAACTGCTTCTAGGCCTAATATTATGTTTAGTGTATGCATGTGTGCTAGGTTCCAATACTCTTCTAAAGAATCACATTTAAATGTTGTTAAAAGAATTTTCAAGTATTTGCATGACACATTAAACTTAGGTTTATGGTATCCTAGGGACTCATCTTTTAGTCTCATAGGTTATTTGAATGCGAATTACACAAGTAGTCTTTTAGATAGAAATATCACTTTTAGAACTTGCCAATTTATAGGAGAATGTCTAGTAACTTAGTTTAGCAAAAAGTAAGTTTCGGTTGCCTTATCCACCACGAAAGCCGAGTATGTAGCTGTAGGTTGTTGTTGCACCCAAGTCCTTTAGATAAAACAACAATTAAAGGATTTTGGCAAAGTGATTGATCACATTCCCATTAACTGTGATAACACTAGTGCTATCAATCTCTTTAAGAATCCCATCCAACACTCTAGGAGTAAACACATAGACATTAGACACCATTTTCTTAGAGATCATGTTCAAAAGGGTGATGTTGTGTTAGAATTTATTGACACAAATCATCAACATGCAGATATTTTCATTAAACCTTTCAATAAAGAAAGATTGAACTTCATTAAGAGAGAATTGAGAATGCTTGATGGAAGGTCCCTCAAGTGAAAATTTGATCTTATATGTAGATTATATGTCTTGTGTTTATCTATGACATATTGCAATTAATTTAGCATCAACAAGTGGATCACAATTTTGAATTTTTCAAAAACTTAATTCTTCTTCTTATCCTTACTGCTTTGTAATTCATGGTCGCGATTTATTGTTCACCATCGCGAACTAACAGTCCATGTCACCCGGATAGCAAACATCAATTCGCGGTTGCGACTATGATTCTCCACCATTAATTTGGTCAAGATTTCAAATTTCTTATTATTGGAAGCGCGTATTCCTGAGGAATTTTTGTCTGCTACTCACATTTTTCAAAAATCGCAGTCGCGATTCCTTAATTCGCGGATGCGAATTTGAGTAACTGCCAAGCCATTAAGTGATTTGACTACCAACCATTTCCAACTCTTCATAAATCCATTTATAGCTGTTTTCACACCCCTTCAATGGCTACATAAACCCTCTAAATAGTGATTTTTATCACTTCACCCTAGTCTAAATCAATTCTCTTTCTAAAACACTTTAAATTTTCAAACTCTCTCTATCTTCTCCAAGGGCTCCCAAGAAAATTTCAAGAGCAAAAAAGGGCACGGATGTGGCTCAACCATTTATACCCCCAATACTTCATCTAATGAAAGGTATCACAAAGGAGGAGAAGGAGCGCTTTAAAGCCAACTCTTCACAAATCATCCTCCCTAACAAAATCCCTTTTACATTTTTGTTGGAGACTCTTAGAATCAATGCAGAAATTCATGCATTCCTATCAAACTTAGACTGGAATGAATTCATCTTTCGAGATGAACCCGATAATGAAGAAGTCATTAGGGAATTCATATGCATGATTCAACTAAGTCACAAAGCAGAATCATGAGTGGGGCAATACGGGTTAGTTTTTTCTGGCT
Source organism: Omphalea diandra (assembly GCA_949677035.1). Lineage (NCBI taxonomy): Eukaryota > Viridiplantae > Streptophyta > Magnoliopsida > Malpighiales > Euphorbiaceae > Omphalea > Omphalea diandra. The sequence continues at coordinate 33,551 of CATIWR010240279.1, read as the reverse complement.
TTTGGTGACCCATACTTTATTACCATTGAACAATTTTCCTCCCTCTTCAACCTTCAAGTCGGAGAAAATATTCTTTTCATTATCTTCATTCTTGATGTCATCTATTTCGAATTTTGGTTGAAAATTTCCATTGAAACCAAACACGACCCGAAAACCTCTCTAGCCAAATACATAAAAACCCTACCTTTTTTGATACTCATTATCACCTTTTCCATAAATGCTAGAGGTGATGGTAATGAGAAGTGTCTCAAAAAGACTTGGCCTTTCTATTTTGCCTTGTTAAGAACAAACCTATCCAAACTGGTCGGTATCTTGTGGATCAATTGATCCACATGAGTACTAAACCTAAAAGCCAATTCCTTCTGCCTTCACATATAACAGCCATTTATCGCTTTGTAGGGACACTTAATGAGGAAAATAAAAAAATTCCTTACTAAGAAACTCCTCCCTTTTCAGAATTTTCTTGACCTCACCCATTTAATAAACACCAAAGCTATACACCAGGACACATATGTTTATACCATGGGTGCTTTTGGGGCTAAGAAAATGGAATCCTCCCAAGCCTCTAAAAAGAAGAGGCTCATCATTAAAAAAAAGGAGCCCTACCAATCCCCCTCATCTACCAAAACCCAAGTCCAAACTCTCTCTTGCCACCGTCAATTGCAAATTGGACAAGATGATGAGAATGATGAAGAGACGATTCCTTTTTCTCTCACATCTTCATATTGACATGGTGGATTTATAAGAAAAATTGGGTGTTCCTCCTTGACATCTTTCAAATTTTACTAAATTTGAAGATACCCAAAAAGAAGAAGGCAATGAAGAAGTTGAGGATGGAGATGAAGCAGAAGGTGAAGACAATGAAGAATGAGAAGAAACTTCTGAAGATGATAACTATCCAATATTCTAGAATAGGATTTCTTTATATTTTCTTTTTGTTTGTGAATGGAAAATTGTGACCCACAGTTTGCCTATAAATGAATAAAAATGTTTCTTTGAAATTCTTTGTCTTATGTGATTGATGGAATTTACTTTTATGATTGCAATTCTTATTAATTCTACTCCTTATGAACACTTATCTATTTGTTATGCATTTGTTCTTTCCCTTATGCACCCTCTTTTTAATCTTGCCAAAGAGGGAGAGATAGAAACAAGAAAGAATCTAAGTCAAAGGGGGAAAGAAAATAACTTGCAAATGATAGCATAAGCTGAGGGGGAGCTTTGTCGTCATTCTTAGAAATTTCACTTTGATTGATTGAATGTCATACTTAGAAAATTTCACCTTGATCTTTGTCTAGAAATTTCTAAGTCCATATTGACTCATTCACCATTCCAACTTCATAACTTCAAAACTCATGTATTTATTTTTCCTTATTATCAATCTAAGTTGTCAAAATCAAAAAGGGGGAGATTGTTAGACTAAGTTGATTTAACCTAAGTCATGAACCTCTTTTGATCTTGATAATAGAGATTAATCAATTCTTATGATTTCATTAAGTGTTGTTTTATAGATTATAAGTTAGATTTTGTCATTGGAAGTTGGATGGAGTCCAAATCTCCAACCTTGTAAAGTTTACTTTAATTCACGGTGAGTGTATTAAAAATTGCGATCACGAATCAGTCACAAGGAAGAATGAAGTTAGGCCAAAGGAATTCGAGGACAACTTCGCTGTTGTGACACACCCAAAGTTTGGCAAAGCTTTAGTCACAGAAGAATTCGCGGTGTGTGTCTCACCTTAATCATGACTGCGACTTTCATAGTGACAAAAGAGGGAACCAAAGCCATCACCACATCTTGCCAAGTGTCCCAAGTATCCGTTGAAGATCAAAAATCGCGAAGGCAAAAGTTTGTTCGCGACTGCAACTCAAGCAGCTGAAGTTTTCTCTACAAATAGAGGAATTTGTAGTCCCAATCGCGCTCAAGACATTGATATCTCACGATCGCAACTTTTAAGAGTGGTTAGAATACAACGGCTATATTTTCCTAGATGACCAACGGAAAGCTGGCACATAGACTAGCTGTTAGACACAAACAGTGTTTTCAGCTGAAATTGGAAATTTGCGATCGCAAAAAGTTACTAGCGACTGCGACTTCAGCCTAACAAGCATTTAATGCTGAATCTGCCTAGCACATCTTTAAGATTTGTTAATAATTTTAGTCTAACATCTCTTTGGTGGATATGAGTTATAAATACTCTACCAAATAGATGTAAATGCAAGAGAATTCATTAATTGTAACCAAACTCTTGCAAATTTGCTACTCATTCTTTCAATTCTTTTGTATGCTTTAAGTGATTGTTTGGTATGAGCAATAAACTCCATTATAAGAGGTTTTAGTATGAGCCTTAAAAACACTTGTAAGAGGTTTTAATGTGAGCCTTAAAAACACTTATAAGAGGTTGTAGTGTGAGCCTTGAAAACACTTGTAAGAGGTTTTTGTGTGAGCCTAGAAAACACAAGTTGTAAAAGTTTGGTGTGAGCTTAGAAACACCTTTGAGTTGAGTGAAATACCCAATTGTAGAGAATTAGGGAGTGGATGAAGGGTTATTTAACACCCAAACTACTATAAACACTTGTGTCATTTTCTCTTTTCTTCTACTCAACTTCTTAATCACCTTATCCCTCATTTTATTTTTTTAATTGAACATCAATTCAACCCCCTCCCCCCCCCCCCCCCCTCTCTTTTTAGTGCTCTAGGCCAAAATATTCTATAATCGCCAAACTCACTATGAAGGTTAAGACTTTTAAGTCCAACACCTCCTCTCTTAAAAAAGAGAATAAATCTTTAAAAGATTATGATAAGGGTTAAGAAACTCTAGTTAAGGAGGTTAAGTGTCTCATGACTAAGAACCTTAAGCTTAAGGAAAGTCTCAGCAAGTTCACTAAAGGAAAGGAAAAGTTGGACCCATCCTTAAAGCTTAAAGAAGTACATCCATCAAATAAGGATTAGGTTATAATGCAACCACTTTAATGGCTCCCTTCTCTTCTCAAACAGTCTTTGTTAAGGCTAAGGAAAATAATGCTTCTAACCATGTTATGAAGCAAAAAGTTTTGAAAAAGGGAAATGCCACTAATAATGGCTCAAGAGGGAAGTCTCAACACAATCACATACTATTGAGAAAAGTTTCACATAGAGCTAATTAGGCCTACATGTATCACTCTTACAAGCCTAAAAGGCAAGGTTTGCAAAGACACAAAAATTGGCACAACTATAGGTATAGACACAGACACAAGAGAGTTCTCTATATCAGAAATAATCCTACACATATTGCTCAAAGGAGTTATAAGTCTCAGAGACACTACATGTATGTATCACCTAGAAGTAGGATACTAGCTCACTTTGATGGTGATTATTTCTATTGTGGTATATATGGCCACATTGCCTATCATTGGCAATCTAGAAGGCATAATGAGTAGTTAGTAAGAGTTAATCCCCTAAGACCCAAGAAGGTTTGGATACCTAAGACATGATTTTTCTTATTTGTAGGTGTGCTTGAAATCCCAATTTAGAGAGCAAGAATGGTATCTTGATAGTGGATGTTCAAAGCATATGACAGGAGAAAGGAAGCTCTTCACTCAATTGGAGATGTTTGATGGTCTTGGAAATGTGTCTTTTAAAGATAATGGCAAAGCCAACATTATTGGCATAGGTAAAGTTGATAAGGATGATGACTCACCTATCCTTGATAAAGTACTACTTGTTGAAGGACTCGAGCGCAACTTGCTAAGTGAAAGTCAGTTGTATGACAAAGGCCTTAGAGTTATGTTTAAGCCACAAACATGTTATGTATCAAGGATGAGTGATAACAAAATTTTGTTCATTGATAGAAGAGTTCATAATATTTATATGATTGATTTAAACTCTCTTGCTAACTATAATGCAAAGTGTTTAGTCTCTATAATGGATTAAGGTAAAATCTAGAATAAAAGGTTAGGACATGCTAGCATGGAACTCCTAAATAAGCTACAGAGAAGAAAGTTGGGGTTGAAGGTTTACTGAGATCAAGTTTGTAAAGGAAGGAGTTTGTGAAGCAAGTCATGAGGTAAACAAATTAAATCTTTTGTCAAAGCCAAGAACAAGGTAAGTTCTTCTAGACCATTGCAATTAATTCACATGGATCTTTTTAGTCCCACCAGAGTATCTAGCTTAGGAGGCATGCATTATACACTTGTCATAATATATGATTACTTTAGATATACATGGGTATTATTTCTCCCTCATAAGGATTCTTGTTTTGATGCTTTTAAGACTTTTGTCAAGAGAATTCAAAACTAGAAGGATTTGAAAATCTCTTTTATTAGAAGTGATCATAGAGGAGAGTTTGAGAATGTTAATTTTTATAGTTTTTGTGATCAGTATGGTATCTCACACAACTTCTTAACTCCTAGAATACCACAACAAATGTTGTGGTAGAAAGGAAGAATAGAACTCTTTAAGAAATAGCTAGAACCATATTAAATGAGTATAATCTTCCTAAGTACTTTTGGACGAAAGTTGTCAACACCTCTTGTTATATCTTAGATAAAGTCTTGATGAGACCCTTATTGAAGAAAATTCCCTGAGTTATGGAACAACAGAAAGACCAAGATTGCATATTTTTAGAGTTTTTAGTTGCAAGTGTTTTATTTTAAACATTAAAGACAAACTTAGCAAGTTTGATGCCAAATCCAATGAAGGAATTTTCCTTAGATACTCTACTGCTAGCAAAGGGTATAGAGTCTTCAACAATAAAAAAAACTTATTATAGAAGAGTTTATGCGTGTTGTATTTGATAAATTTAACCCCAATTATTCATGAAAAGAAGAATATGTTGATAATCTTATAGGTCCTATGAGTGAGCTAAACAGTGGAGAAGAAACAAAGAATATGGATAAGCCACAAGCATGAGGAATGAAAGAAATGAAGATCTACCTCTTCCTACTCCTAGTGAAGATCAAACTCAGTTAGAAAGGGGTTGGATTTTCAAGAAAGATAATCCAAGAGATCTTATCATTGGTGATGCATCAAGTCGGGTAATAACTAGATCATCTTTTAGAAATGCTTATAGTAATGTTACTTTTATACCCTTTATAGAGCTTAAGACCATAGATGAGGCCATTAGAGATGAATATTAGGTTCTTGTTATGCAAGAAGAACTCAATCAATTTAGAAGGAACAAAATGTAGACTTTAATTCCTAGACCTCATAACCATTCTATTATTGGAACTAAATGAGCTTTTAGAAATAAACTTAATGAACATAAAGACAGTGTTAGAAATAAGGCTCGGTTAGTAGTCAAAGGCTATAACCAAGAAGAAGGAATTAACTTTAATGAGACCTTTCCACCTGTGGCTAGACTCGAAGCTATTAGAATTCTACTTGCATTTGCATCTCATATGAATTTTAAGTTATATCAAATGGATGTCAAAAGTGCTTTTTTGAATGGGTACATTGATAAGGAAGTGTATGTTGAACAACCCCCTAGTTTTAAAAGACATTACTTTCCTAACCATATGTTCAAACTAACCAAAACCTTGTATGGCTTAAAGCAAGCTCCATGAGCTTGGTATGAGAGATTGAGCAACTTTCTTGTGAAGAAAGGTTTCTCTAAAGGTTTGGTAGACACAACTTTATTTTCTAAGAAAAAGAAAAAAGACATATTACTAGTGTGCAAATATATGTGGATAATATCATATTTGGTGTTACTAATGTTTGCTTATGTGAAGATTTTTCTAAAGTAATAAAGAGTGAGTTTGAAATGAGCATGATGGAAGAACTCAAATTCTTCTTTGGATTGCAAATCAAATAAGGAAAAAAAAGAATCTTCATCAACCAAGCCAAATATGTAAAGGAACTAATCAAAAGATTTAGCATGGAAACCAACAAACCATGTAGAACTCCTATGAGCACCAACATCAAGCTAAGCATGGATGAATAAGGTAAGAATATAGACCAAAAGTTATATAGAGGTATGATTGGTAGTTTACTCCATTTCACAACCTGTAGACCTGATATTATGTTCAGTGTTTACTTATGTGCTAGATATCAAACTAGTTTTAAAGAGTCTCACTTGCATGTTGTGAAACACATACTCAAGTATCTTTTTGGTACCCCTAACATAGGACTTTGGTATCCTAAGAGTTCTTTATTTGAGTTAAATGCATTTTCTAATGTTGACTTTACTGGGTGTACCTTAGATAGAAAGAGCACTTCAGGCATACTTGGTCAATGTTTAGTGTCTTGGAGTAGCTAAAAGCAAAACTCAGTTGCTTTATCAACTGCTGAAGCTGAGTATGTAGCAGCTGGCCTATGTTGTGCCCAAATTCTTTAGATGAAAAAACTTCTTGATTACGATGTTGTTGTAAAACAAGTTACTATTAAGTGTAACAACACTAGTGCCATAAACTTGTCTAAGAATCTCATTCAACATTCTAGAAGCAAACATATGGACATTAGACATTACTTTCCTAGGGATCATGCTAATAATGGAGATATTGTGTTAGAATTTGTTGATATTAACCATCAATTGACAGATATTTCCTTTAAGACTCTTTGTGATGAAAGGATGTATTTCATCAAAATATAACTTAGCATGATTGATGAAAGCACTTTAGAATAACTTTAAATAGGCTTATCTCCTTTCTCAACTTAGATATAACATTTGTCGCTTATGATGTTATTTAATCACCTTTGAAACTTTTAGTTTCAATATCTAAAGATTTCAATTGTGTGTACTGTTCAATAAACTATCCATATGTTAATTAAATTCATAATTATGTCATTGAGTTTGATTAATAACATTTATCATCTAAGTCTTAAAAACTTTTTTGAACTAAGTGTTGTTTGAAAAACATGGCTAATAATCGTTGTGAATTTCACAACGACTGTTGTGTTACATGTAAGTTTTTACTCTTTGCTTCAGATGGTCATAATGGGCATTGCACTTCTCCTAACGAGCATTGTGTTACTTGTAAGTTCCTTATTTTAATTTTTGTTGGTCTCCATGATCATTGCGAATCTTCAATAATTGTTATTCTTCACCCAATGGCCATTGCGAAACAACCACCATCGTTGGTTGTAGAACACTTACAAGAGCAAGCTAATGGTCATGTCCAATATTCATTGCCTAACTCACAATAGTCGTTGAATACTCCCAATGGTCATATTTTTATAAAGGGGAACCTGTTAAACTTGTATTTAAACCCTCTTAAACCCTAAAATCATTTTACTTTCCGTTTTACTTACTTGTTATTCCTCTATCTCCTTTAATTTTTGTTACAAACTTTTACATATTTGCTTACATCATTCACTTATTCACTCAATCAATGGCACCCAAACTAGATTCCACCAAAAGATATAAGCAACCTCTTAGGAGGAACCCCTAATGTTCCTTCACCCCAAGCTCTAAAATTGAAGAAAATCTTACTTCAATGATAGCTCAATAGAAGAAATGAGCTACATAAACTTTAAACCTATACTCACAACAAAAAAAGAAACCTAAAACTAGCCAATAGTCAAAGGGGAAAGGGAAAGCCACTGAAACAAAGCACTCCCCTAAACCCAACTCTAAACTTGTAATTGTTTCTTTAACCCAAAAATTCTTTCTCAAAAATGATAAAGAGAAAGTTTTAGCATAAAATTTGCTGAAATGACTACTCGGTGGTGGAAAGTTTTTAAAATGGAATGATCTATAAAGGTATGGGTTAGCAGAGCAAGTTGAGAAAATAATGATAAGGATAGGTGGGAGTTATTTTGCCATCATAGGGAACATTTTTATCTAGAACTAATAGTTGAGTTCTTAACAACCCTAGAAGTATTATGCAGTGATTGTGAAATCTATGATCAAGAAGGCATGACCAATTCAGGCTATTTGGGAAGAAATGCAAAATCATACCTAATGATCTTGCTAAATGCCTTAATGCATTCAATAATGGACTCACAAAGCCTCCCACTGAGTTTAAACTTGAAATCAATCAGTTTTGGAAATCCATAACTGATGGCGCAAGTAATTACATATAGATTCATTTCTTGGAACATCAATGAAAGGGGCCAATCAAATGGCAATTGCACCATAACATATCTATTTTACCTGTGGTGCATGAAGAAAAAGCAAAAGGTAAACACTCCCTTACTATTGATGTACAGAATTGATGGGCTAATTAAGAAGCCAAATGCCTTTGTGATGGCTCACTATATCACAAGGATTGCAAAATTTGTGAAGGCAATCCCTCCAACTGAGGAAGAGCTTGAAGAAAAGAATATGGTATTAGAGAAGTTGTTAGACAATGAACCCATTTGTGAGAAAATGCTACTGAGCATGGATATCCTATAAAGGCTTGACAGTGGGTTGATCAAGAGGGTGCTTGAGGAATGTTCCATAAGAGGAAGGGGACAATGAATGTAGAATAGGCTATCAAGGCAGGGGTTGTAGCAGTAAAAGGAATTGGTAGTGTGTTTGCTCATCTGCTCCATTTCTCTCTCCATTTGAGCAAAAGATGTTTGAGCAACTAGAAACTTTTACTGCTACTGTTAAATGGATTGAAACCTCTGCCACTACTCTCAATAGAAAGGTATATCACCTCCAATGTGACTTAAAGGATATCAATCAAATTATTGATTAGATTGTGGAAGGATTAAATCTCCAATCTGGTAGTCCAGTTGCCTAAGATTCTCCTCCACATGGTTCTAAGGAATCTGCATTGCCAGCTGGATCTAAGGCTAAAAAGCAAATCTAAGAGCTCCCTAAGGAACAAGTTCCTCCTTTAGCTCCTAAGTAGCCTATATTGTTAATGGTGCCTAAGGAACAAAAACAAACCTTAGAATCCTTAGAGCCAAAACCCATCTCAGCCTCTAAAACCTCATCTCCTCATGATGCATCAACATAGTTTTTATTTTCTTTTCTTTTGTTTTGTATAAAAAATGGCTGACGCATGGACAACATCTCCTTTACTATAAAAAGTTAACTGTTTTTCTACATTCTCTTTTCTTTATAGATAGTCTATTATTCCTTTAATATATTTTTGATAATGACAAAGGGGGAAAAAAACCTAAGTTAAAGAGGAAGAAAAATATATGAATAGTTAAGCATACCTTAAATGGGAGATTTAAAGAGGAACATGACAAGTTTGTACATAACCTTAATAGAATAAGGGGAAGTTATGAATTGATCACTTTATATGATGTACATTTATTGATTTTGTCAGTTTGTTGACTTTGATAGATTATTTGTCATCATCAAAAAGGGGGAAAATGTAGAACCTTTAAGTTCCAAGCCTTGTTTTAATGATTACAAACAAGTCAAAAAGACTGACCTTTGCCTAAGTTATTTGTGTTAATTCTTGCAGGTATATCAATTCCTTGAACTAGGTTGATTACAGAAGAAACTATAATTGAAAACTCTTAAGTATTTGAGTGTGAAGGTTAGTTTCTTTTTTTTGTCTAATCTTTGACTTTTGTGAGGAAGACAAATCTGTAGAGAGAACAATATTCCAAATACTGGAGTCTTTACATTGGTCAGTACAATGTTAGTGTCCTTGAATAAAAAAGCACTTAGTTAGTGATTCCACAAATAAACAAGGAAAAATACTGAACTTTTAAAAGTAGTAAGATTTGAATGTTGGATTGTTTGCTTATTTTTTTAACCTTTCAATAAATTCTGCCTTTCAGTATGGAGCGCAAGACAACATTGTGATGTTAGGTTTTTTCTTAATCTTTCAATAAGTTAGTTTATTCTGAACCTTTCAATAGGTTATTTCTTTGGAGTGTCTGTCAAATTTCATTATGATTTTAATACCTTTTTGTAATTAACCTAAGAAAAGAAATGTCGAGAATGATCGTTTTATTGTCAGTTGGTAATTGGGTATTTTGTTAGATTGGACATGTGGAGAATGCCAAATTAGATGCATTTGGTGCCATATGGAGTCCATCCAAAATAATTCGTTGTACTTCTCATTCTTTATCTTTTTTGTAAGAAGTTAAGAATAAGAGAACAATAGAATTTCAGCTATGTATGCGGTACTTCAACCCTAAGAATATAAAATAGAGGAAATTAATTATTTCCTAAGTTTGGACACTAGATCTTCCTAGGAAATTACTTTGATAACTGAAAAGAAACAAATTGAACATTTACATAACCAGCAAATAAGCAAATATTGTTGAGCTGCAAACAAAGGCAAAATCAATTCATGAATATTCAAAATGGAAATGTGGAATTAGCACAAATTTATAAACGTAGCCCTACTTACAACTTGAAAAGAAAAGCAAATGTAGAAAACTCTTCACACTTGAATGCAAGTATAAATTGTTGTTTAAGGTCAAACTTAAGATTGTGAAAGGCAGTATGGTCATTTAGTTTTGATCTTTTGGATGATTCCAGGATGTTCTTTTATGGCTCCTCCCCATGTTTAACTGGTTGTTTGATGCTGCAGCTGGAAGGTGAGGCAACCGCTCGCGCCCTTCGTATAGCAGGTTTTGTGAACACACCATTCTATATAGTTCATGTGATGAGCATTGATGCAATGGAAGAAATAGTTAGAGCCGAAAGTCAGGTCTGAATTCATTGGCACATCAAATTTTGTTTTATGTGTGAAAAAACGGTGGTAGTATTAGTAAACTACTAGCACACTTAACGTACAGAATTAAGTTGAGGAACGTTTCCTTTTCAAGGAGGTAATCATAATTTTTTGAGGATGTTCCATGTAGATCAAAAGTGATATGATCATTTCATTTATTTGTTTGATATTCTTGAATACATGATCCTGAAATATCAAAAAATTCCTTCTCTGGGTGGACGGAAAACAAGAGGATAAGGACACAGTATCAAATCCAAAATTTTCAGTACATTTTTATAGAGGCTGTCTGATGCAACTCGGATGATGAAGTCTCTTATGCCCTGTACGCAAACTGGAGATCCAGCAAAAAACCATGCCTCAATTTTCTTCCATGCCAATTGTTTGATACAATTATTTCTTAATCATACATAGTAGTGAGTAGTGACTGCTAAGAGCCACAATGTAGGACAAATTATGCCAAGATGAACTCAACCTGAAAAAGTATTTGGGATTAAAAATAATTGTTAGAAGGGAACCTTTTCTAATGTGGAAGTTCATTTGATTCTTGAAATCTTCAAGTTTTTCTATTCTATTTAGATATATAGGTATAGAGCTTCTGTTATGTTGATTTGATTTCATGGTTCAAGACATTAAAGCACACTTTCTTCTAACTGCAGGACATAAGGTTATTGGAGAGCCAGTGGTTTCTGGTTTAGTTCTTGATGATTCAAAGCTCTGGGATCCTGACTTTACCACTGCAGCAAAGCAAGAGCCAGCACTACATCTCATCATTAGTTCTATTCATTTGAAATGGATTCGATTAGTATACTCCATAATCTAAGCATTTAAACTTTTCATGTTTCAGGTACGTCATGAGTCCCCATATTAGGTCGTCAGGACATGACAAAGCCCTACTAGGTGCCCTTTCAACTGGTGTTCTACAGGTTTCTCTCTTTCCATTATGAACTTATGCTGGTGGTTTGTCATTCAAACATGTTCTTCCCGTTCTCCCTTCGTAGAAGGCAAAGCAAGAATATATCATTAACTTGGGAAAAGCATAAAAAAGTGCCATGTAGTCTAGCATTTTTTTTTTTTGTAATTTAGACCTTGATGTTTAGTTTGTATCATAATGGTACCCTGTGATATATATCATTAATCACATAAGTGACAGAGTATTTAACGTTGTCTAAAATGCTGACGTGACATAATAATGTGTCATAATATATTAGCTAATGAGACCTACCATGACATATCAGCTAACTTATCATATAATTTTTAAAAATACATGTATAAATATCATGTGGTTTAACATTTTTTTTATTTGAGCTTTGAGGATTTCATTTATGTCAATTGGTACCTTGTATCATGCATAATTAATCAAATAAGTGCTAAATCAACTAACACTATTGATGATATTGACATGTTGACTCGATGACATAATTTTTTAATTATATATTTATATACATATTAAAAGTATATTTCACTCATTCAACAAAATAAAAAAGTTATGAATCAAAATGGTTAATCAAATTATATCTAACAATCCAAAAAAAATAGTACAACATTATAACTTATTGTTATTGAACTAATTTTTAAAGAATATAATTAAATAAAATTTATATTAAAATTAATCAATAACATTGTATCAAGATGTTGATATTTCGAATAAAAGAACAAAAAAATTCAAACTTCTTCAGAAAAATATCAAATTTAATTTTCAAGTTATTTTTATTTTGTGTAGTTTTGACAGTTCTTTTTGTTTTTTTATTAATTATTAATATTTTAAAGTTAAAGCAAAAATTTAAAAATTTTAAAGGTTTGATCTATAATTTTAAAATTTTAAAAATTTAAACAAAAAAAAATCTAAACTAAACATAAAACAAAAATAGTTTAAAATTCAAACTTGGTATTTTCGAAAAAATTTTAATCTTTTTGTTTTTTATTGGAAATATCAACATCCAATGTTTCAAAATCGGACCAGTCTGTCAGATCAGTAAAATTGAGAATAGACTAGTAGTTTGGTTTGGTTTAGGGTTAAAAATTAATCAATCAAAAAATCGATTAAAACTAGAAAAAATTGATCAAATCAAAATCAAAAATTAGATTAAATCAATTCAATTTAAAACTATGTCGTTTTGTAAAAATTTTAAAATTTTAAACAAAAAAATTTAAAATTTTAAACAATTGCACTGTTTTATTCAAAATTTAATTATTAAAATATTTTTCATTACTTTATCATATTTGACTTTTTTTTTTGCCATTTTACAATAATTTTAACTATTATTTATATATGTTTATCAAAAAAATTTAAAACATTGTCCTATTGAACCAAATCCGTTGAATCGATTGAATTAGAAATCTGTCAGCTAATCGATTCGGTCTCTAGTTAGGTTTTAAAAATATTGCCGACATCTTGATACAATGTTATTAATTAATTTTGTTGTGAATTTTATTTAATTATATTCTTTAAAAAAATTAGTTTGATAAATGATGTATTAGTTTATTTTTTAGATTATTAGATGTAATTTGATTAATTATTTTGATTTATAGCTTTTTTCTTTTGTTGAATGGGTGAAATATACTTTTAACATGCATATATATATATATATATATTACAAAAATTATATCATCGTATTAGCACATTAACATGGCAAAGTTGATTTAGCATTCATTTGATTAATTATACATAAAATACAATACTATATTTAAACAAATTAAGATATTAGGGCCTAAATAGAAAAATGTTAAATCACATGATATTTTTTTATATTTTTATTTCTTTAAATATATGACATTAGGTGATGTGTCAAAATGAGTCCTGCTAACTAACATGTTTTACCACATCATCAAGCCGTGTTAGCATTTTAGTTGGTATCCGTGCTTTATCATTTATGTAATTAATGGCATATATCACATACACTATTTGATATAAACTAAATTTTAAAGTTCAAATTAAAAAAAAATGCTAAAATATATGATACCTTTTTATACTAAAATTTAAACCGTTGCGTGTTTTTATCATTATATTCAATCTTTTTAATTTTGATAAATTTAGCAAAGTTTGAAAAGTTTTTGACAATTATGGTTAATTTAAGATTTTGATCAAAATTAGATAACATAACTCATGACATGTTGTCTATGTAATATTGAGATTTAGAACTAATGCGAGTTTGTGAACACATCTTTCTTAAAATTTAATTTTACTTGGACAACATGTTATGAGTCATGTCATTTAATTTTGATTGAAATTCCAAATTGGTCATCATTACCAAAAATTTGTGAATTGACCAAATTTATCAAAATCAAAGGAATTGAATATAATCATCATAACATGCAACGGTTTGGATTTTTTTGATAAACCTTTTCTTAACTTGTCTACCGTTCAAAATTTTACATACAATAGCTACTGTTACAAGATACTTGTCATAGCTTTTTATAATTGAGATGTTTTCTTTGATTGCCAAATAACATTTTCGTAAATGTCCTCATTTAATGGACCTCACAAATTGTTCCTCATGATAATCTTTTCATTGTGCAGCTTGTAGGAACTGATCATTGTGTATTTAATTCTACACAAAAGGCCCTTGACATTGATGATTTCCGTAAAATCCCAAATGGCGTTAATGGTAATTAAAAAAAGTCTTGTTACTGCCCAAGTCAACTGTATGCCTCATTGTATGGAGTATGGACTCAATTTAAGCCGCTGTAACTTCTGCTCTATTTGGCACTGGATACGTAGAAATTGAGGGGAGGATGCATCTGGTTTGGGATACGATGGTGGTAAGCTATTGAAGCTACTTGATCAAGCCTTCTGATGGACTCCATAAATTTCTCACTATCAAATTCTCCTGGTCTTTCAGGATTCTGGCCAAATTTCTGTCAATGATTTGGTCCGGGTGACAAGCACCGAATGGTATATTTTATCAGTGATTCCTTGGACAGTCTATGACCTCTCAGTGAATTTCTTGTTTGATTGAGGGAACAAAAAATTAGAAACTGCATGTAGAATGAATTTATGGTTTAATACTTATTAAGCTTCCTATGTAAAATTAAGTTTTCCAGTGCTAGGATCTTCAATATATATCCAAGAAAAGGAGCAATTCTTCCTGGATCAGATGCAGATATAATTATACTCAATCCAAATTCAAGCTTTGAAATTAGCTCAAGGTCTCACCACTCTCAAACAGATACGAATGTCTATGAGGGTAGGACAGGGAAGGTAATCATTTTCATTATGATCTAGCAGTTTTCTCTTTGTTGATCATTGTGATCTATTATTGTTTTTCCCAATCATTGAACTCTAATTGTTCTCTTTGTTAACAACAAATGAAATTAAAATTGTTGCATGCGTAGAGCTTGTGGTTTAACTTCAATGGGTCTTGAAAAGTGATTGACCAGTACTATCACGAGGTCCTTGATTGTTTCTTCTTGTTCTTCTGAAACTTCCAATGAATGTAAGTTTCAAGGGGAAAAAAAAAGGCCTCTAATCAAAGTATATTGGTGTCCTCTTGTAGATATTATATGTTATGCAACTATATCCGATCTTATATATCAATATTTTACTTTCGTTTATCTTAATTAGGAATAAGCTATGATTGAAATAAGAATGTAGTTAAAGAGATTTTCAAATAAATAAAGGTTCCATAAGAAAAGCAACAATCGAATTCAAAAGCCTGGAGGCATGAAATACTATCTATTTTTAGGGTTAATGGCCCCAAAAATCCCAATATTGGCACAAAATCAATTCTATGCTTGTACTTTATATTTTTTCAATTTTATTGCCATAAATTTATTATTGCAGCTGCGATAAGCTGAAATGTGGCATCAGAAATGTTTTTTATTTTGTCAATATATATTGCTACTTTCCTGCTGAGGTGACATTTCTTTCAAATTTTTATTAACTAATTTTGTTTTTTTCTTTTTCCTTTAAATGTTGTCTACTAACCAATATATGTTTTTATTGCATTGGACTACACATGACATTTAATTATAGAATCCTCAAGACCACAATCATCAGATTGATATCTAATCGCAACAGCTTATATACATGATGAATTGCAATTTCTGATTATATTATGTCTTCTTTGTTTATCATCTCTCTTTCTCATGAAAGTTGAAACCTCATCTTTTATAAGGTGAAAATTGGTGAAGGAAAAATCCCAAATGTATGACATCCCTCCTTCTTGGACAAATCGTTTGTGACTTCAGTTTGTCAATTAAACTACATAAATGTACAATTGGTGGCCAGACATGGTGAAATTTCTTCTGCCATTAGAAAGAACTTTTCTTTGGTGCTCAATCCTTTCAAAGATCCTATCACTGATGCATTTGATATCTCACATTCCAGCTTTTCTGTGCGTGTACAAGTAGATTTATAACTTTAAAATTTGTATGCGTGTTTCATGTTAGCAACCTAAACGTGGTCGTGTTATTTTGTGTTTGACGCTTATATTCTTTTACCTCAGGAAAGGTTGTGGTGACAATTGCTGGAGGAAGAATTGTCTGGGAAAACGATGAACTGAAGATTGTCCCTGGTTCTGGCAAGTACATAGAAATGGCCCCTTTCAGTTGCCTCTTTAGTGGAATTGACAAGGCAGATGCTTCATACCTTTCCTCACTCAATGCTTCTGTAAATCGTTATAAATCTACATCTTAAGGTGCAGGAGTTTGCCTCTTCCTTCTTTTACTGATGCTACAAAAGGAAATCATACAGTATGCTATAATTTGTATTGTAAAATCTGCATATCCTCCATAGAAAATGTCATGGATCTTAATCGACAAATTCAATGCTGCTAACCAGTTAATAATATTTATTTTTTATTTTCCAATATCGAGTGTTTCCATTAGAAAATTTTACTACTTGGAAAT
Organism: Omphalea diandra; assembly: GCA_949677035.1. Lineage (NCBI taxonomy): Eukaryota > Viridiplantae > Streptophyta > Magnoliopsida > Malpighiales > Euphorbiaceae > Omphalea > Omphalea diandra. The sequence goes on along the minus strand of CATIWR010240279.1, from coordinate 17,153 downwards.
GGACATATATAGCACACTTTACATAAGTTCTCTGATTAAAAATCTCTTGATATATCGTCTGTATATTTACAGGCCAAACTTTGTCCTCGAACACAACCAAAATTATATTTCACTAAAAAAAGGACTATAAAGTGAAATATTACAAAAGATGAAGAAATATTGAAAATTGTCTAAGAGATGAGTAGACAATTTTGGGATGATCAAACTGAAGGAATTAAGGCTCTATTTATACAAAAAAAAAAAAAACTTTCCTTCCCTTTATTATTTTCCCGATGTGAGATATCAAAATGAGCCAATATTGTTAACAAATCTTCATCTTGGCGAATTTCAACATCTTTAATCTCACCACAAACAGTCTTTGATAGTGTCTCCAAATTCAACATCAAACTTTAGCAATATTGATCAAGTCCAAACAAAGTTGGAACTTGACCACAGTGACAACTTTTGTCATCATGTCAACAAGATTCTCAGTGGTATAAATTTTCTAGATTGTAACTCCACCTTCTTCTATAATCTCTCTCACAAAGTGATATCGAATATCGATGTGCTTCGTCCTTGCATGATAAACTTGATTCTTTGCTAACTGGATAGCACTCTGACTATCACAATGTGCTTTGACGTACTTCTGCTCAATTCCTAGTTCACCAAGCAACCCTTGAAGCCAAATTGTTTCCTTTACAGCTTCTGTAATTGTCATGTACTCTGTTTCTGTAGTAGACAGAGCAACTGTTGACTATAAAGTAGACTTCTAACTAACTGGTGCCTTTGCAAGAGTAAATACGTAACTAGTAGTTGATCGACATTTATCCATATCACCAGCATAATTTGAATCACAATATTCGACTATACACTGACTACTTTCCTGCTCAAATATCAATCCAAAGTTCATGGTATTTTTAATGTATCATAGAATCCATTTCACAACTTGTCAATGCTCCTTTCCTAGATCATGTATATACCTGCTCACAACCCTAACTGCTTGTGAAATGTCAAGCCCTGTACAGACCATAGCATATATCAGACTACCAATAAAACTTGCATACAGTACTTTTGACATGTACTCCTGTTCTGCATCGTTCTTCGGTGGCATAGAGGCATTCAATTTAAAATGAGGAACTAACAGGTTTTGTATTTTAATTCATGTTAAAATGTTATAGTACCTTTCTCAAATATTGTTTCTGAGTCAAACAAAGTCTCCTCGATTTTCTATCTCTGGTAATCTCCATGCCAAGATTCCTTTTTGCTTTGCCTAAATCCTTCATTTCAAACTATTTTCTCAATTGAGTCTTCAATTTCTCAATTTATGTCTGACTCTTTGAAGCTATCAGCATATCATTAACATAAAGAAGAAGATATATGAAAGATCTGTCTTGTAGCTTGCGCAAATACACACAATGATCATATTTGCTCCTGGTGTACTTTTGCTCTATCATGAACTTATCAAATCTTTTGTACCACTGCCTCAAAGATTACTTCAACCTGTACAAAGATTTCTCAAGTTTACACACCAAATTTTCTTTTTCAACAACTTTGAACCCTTTTGGCTGAGTCATATAGATTTCCTCTTCCAAGTCTCCATGTAAAAATACAGTTTTTACATCCAATTGAACTAGTTCTAAATCCAACTATTCTACCAAAGCCAATAAAATTCTAATGGAGTAATGTTTCACAACTGGAGAAAATACTTCATTATAATCAATTCCCTCTGTCTAAGCGTAGCCTTTAACCACCAATCTTACTTTGTAGCGAACATCATCTTGGCCAGAAAATCCTTCTTTCTTTGCAAAAACTCATTTGCATTCAATTGCTTTCTTTCCCTTTGGGAGACTAGTAAGTTCCCAAGTCTGATTCTTATTAAGCGATTGTATTTCTTCATACATGACAATCCTCTACTTTTCTTCTTTTGAACTTTGGACTGCTTCAGTAAAAGTGGTAGAAGTGTCATCAGCTATAACTGGAGATGCATGAGGCACTATAGCAACATAATGACTAGGCAATCCTATCGTCTTCTTATAAGTCACCATATCAGCAAAGCGGTCAGACATTCTATGCACACTCTTTGGCCTTCGAGATAAACTTGGTTCAAGTTGCTGAGGAAGTCCTTGAACTCCTTCTTCTTAAGAATCTCCTTCTACTGTAGGATGAGTCTCAACACCTTATTTATTTAACTGGGATTACTATTTTCTCAAACTCCAGCTGCTTAGGAGTATCATCTAACTGCTCAACATCCACTTTTCTCAACATGGTAGATTCATCAAAGGTGACATCCATGCTAAAAACTATTTTCTTTGTCTCTGGACACCATAGACGATAGCCTTTTATGCCAGAGGTGATCTCCATGAATAATGCTTTCTTTGCTCTTGAATCCAACTTTGACTCCTTAACATGGTAGTATGCAGTGGAACCAAATACATGTAACGAATCATAATCTGTAGCAGGCTTTCCAAACCATTTTTCTAATGGCGTCTTTCCATCAATACCAGTAGATGGTAGACGATTGATGAGGTGACACGCATATGTTACGGCCTCAGTCTAAAATTTTGTACCCAACCCAGCATTGGATAACATACATCGAACTTTCTCCAGTAATGTTTAATTCATGCGTTCTGCCACACCATTTTGTTATGGTATAGATCTGATAGTGAAGTGTCTGATAATGTCTTTATTTTCACAAATTTTCTCAAATGGATCGCTTTTATATTCTCCACAATTGTATGTTCGGAGACGTTTGATCCTTTTGTCTGCCTGAGTTTCCATCATCTTTTTCCATTTAAGGAAAACTCCTAACACTTCATCATTTGTCTTCATTGTGTAAACCCATATTCTCCGAGAAAAATCATTAACAAAGGTCACATAATAGTGTTTCCCTCCCAAAGAACTAGTTTTAGAGGGACCCCAAACATCAGAGTGAACTTAATCTAAGATACCTTCAATATTATGGATTGTTGTCCCAAATTTGACCATTGTCTGCTTCCCTTTGATGCAATGCTCATAAAAGTCCAATTTGCAAGTTTGCACTCCTTCCAATAATCCTTGCTTAGCAAGCAAATTCAAGAATTTTTCTCCAGCATGCCCCAAGCGCATATGTCATAACTTGGTTACTTCTAACTATCGATCATCTATAGAAGTTATTGTTGTTATTGTCCCTGTAACTATACTACCCAGATAGTGATATAAATTGTTGTTTTTTCGAATTCCCTTCAATATTACGCGTGCACTAGAGATAATCTTCATCACTCCATTTTTCACTTTCACCTCAAACCTTTTTAAGTATAAGATCCCGATAGAGATGAGATTTTTGCTCGATTCCAGCACATAACGAACATATGTTAAGGTGATGATTGATTCATCCGCATTTCTCAAGCGAATCAAAACCAATCTCATATGTTGTCAAAGGGATGTTATTTATTGTGTAGATAACTCTACCATTTTTAAGTTTTTTAAAATCAAAGAACCATTTCTCGTTGGGACACATATGATAGCTACATACTGAATCTAGTAGCCATATATCATAAGAGTCATTTGATGATGTAGCAAGTGAGTAATCTGACATTGCTTCATCAATTTCAGCAATAGTTGATTCTACTACAGCTTTTCCTTTATTAGGCTTGCCCTTATTTCTCAGTTTTGGACATCCTTCTTTCAGTACCCCTTTTCTTGACAAAAAGCACACTCATTTTTGCTCAATTTGGGCCTTGACTTGGATCTCCCCTTATTCTCATACTTTGATTCTGCGAACGGCTTCTAGTTACCAAAGCTTTTGCATCTCCGCTGGAACTGACCTTCTTATCCTTCTTCTTTAGTTCATAACTGTATAAGGCAACACATACTTCTTCAAAAATATCCACACCTACCACGTCAACAGTTTCATCATAGCCCATCTAGGCAAAAACTATAGTGGCAAATTCAAAATTGACAGTGAAAATCTTTGATGGCACAAGTCATTTTGGTATATGGCAAAGTGAGGTTCTAGATGCTCTTTTTCAGCAAGGTCTAGAGATCGCCATTGAAGATGAGAAATTAGATGATGTTAAGGAGAAAGATTGAAAGATGATCAATCGATTGGCATGTGGTACAATTCAATTATGCCTTTCTAGAGAGCAGAGGTATGCATTCTTGAAAAAAATCTCTACAAGTAATTTATGGAAGGCACTAGAAGAAAAATTTCTAAAGAAAACCAGCCAGAATAAACTTCACATGAAAAAAGGTTGTTTCGCTTCACTTATGTACCAGGTACCATAATGAATGATCACATTACTAATTTTAATCAATTGATTACTGATCTGGTGAATGTAAATGAGACATTTAAAGATGAAGATTTAGCTGTAAGACGGATCATTCATATATCTTCTTCTTTATGTTAATGATATGTTGATAGCTTCAAAGAGTCAGACAAAAATTGAGAAATTGAAGACTCAGTTGAGAAAGGAGTTTGAAATGAAGGATTTAGACAAAACAAAAAAGATTTTTGACATGGAGATTACCAGAGATAGAAAATCAATGAGACTTTGTTTGACTCATAAACAATATTTGAGAAAGGTACTACAACGTTTTAGCATGAATGAAAATACAAAACATGTTAGTACTCTGCTTGCTCCTCATTTCAAGTTGAATGTCTTTATGTCACCGAAGAATGATACATAATGGGAGTACATGTCAAAAGTATCGTTTGCAAGTGTTGTTGGTAGTTTGATGTATGTTATGGTCTGTACAAGGCTCGACATTTCACAAGCAGTTGGGGTTGTGAGCAGGTATATGCATGATCCAGGAAAGGAGCATTGACAAGCTGTGAAATGGATTCTACAACACATTAAAATACTGTGGATTTTGGATTGATATTTGAGTAGGAAAGTAGTCAGTGTGTAGTTGAATATTGTGATTCAGATTATTCTGGTGATCTGGATAAACGCTGATCAACTACTGGTTATGTATTTATTATTGCAAAGACATCAGTTAGTTGGAAGTCTACTTTACAGTCAATAGTGCTCTGTCTACTACAGAAGCAGAGTACATGACAATCACAGAAGCTATAAATGAAGCAATTTGGCTTCAAGAGTTGCTTGGTGAATTGGGAATTGAGCAGAAGTACGTTAAAGTATATTGTGATAGTCAAAGTGTTATCCAGTTAGCAAAGAATTAAGTTTATCATGCAAGGACGAATCATATTGATGTTCAATACCACTTTGTGAGAGAGATTATAGAAGAAGGTGGAGTTAGAATCCAAAAAATTCATACCACTGAGAATCCTACAAACATGATGACAAAAGTTATCACTGCGATCAAGTTCCAACTTTATTTAGACTTGGTAAATATTGCTAAAATTTGATGTTAAATTTGGAGACACTATCAAATGTTATTTGAGGTGAGATTAAAGATGTTGAAATTCACCAATGTGGAGATTTGTTGACTATGTTTGCTCATTTTGATATCCTACATCGGGGAAGTAACAAAGGGAAGGAAAGTTTTTTTTTTTATATATATTTTTTATTTTTTTTTTAAATAGAGCATTAATTCCTTCAGTTTGATCATTTCAAAATTGTCTACTCATCTCTTAGACAATTTTCAATATTTCTTCATCTTTTATAATATTTCACTTTGTAGTATATTTCTTAGTGAAATATAATTTTGGTAGTGTCCGAGGACATAAGCATAATTGGTCCAATTTCGTTAAATTCTAGTGTTCTTATTTTGGTCTTTATTTTTCAATAGCTATTTTGTAGGGTATAGTTGTAGTGATATATTATGCTGTTAAATTACTATTATGATGATTCTGTCTAAGGAGGTTAGGTTTTAAGTAAGACTGCTTGTGACTCCTCTAATTTTTCTTAGGAATCAACTTATAGTGTGGTTTTTTAGTACAATTTTTCTTTTTCTATTCACCTATAAATTTATTAGATGAATTTGGTGGGTGAAATATTACCCTTATTCCACAACAATTATACCAATTATTTGTTGACTATGTTGGCTCATTTTGATATCCCACATCAGGGAAATAACAAAGGGAATGAAAGTTTTTTTTATATATAAATAAAGTCTTAATTCCTTCAGTTTGATCATCCCAAAATTGTCTACTCATCTCTTAGGCAATTTTCAATATTTCTCCATCTTTGTAATATTTCACTTTGTAGTTTTTTTCTTAAGTGAAATATAATTTTGTTAGTATCCGAGGATGTAGGCATAATTGGTCAAAACCTCATTAAATTCTAGTGTTCTTATTTTTGTCTTTATTTTTCAATAGCTATTTTGTAGAGTATGATTGTAGTGATATATTATACTGTTAAATTACTATTAGAATGATTCTATCTAAAGTGGTTGAGTTTTAAGTGGGACCACTTGTTACCCCTCCAATTTTTCTTGGGAATCAAACTATAGTGTAGTTTTTCAGTACAATCTTTCACTCTTCATTCACCTATAAATTTATGAGGTGAATTTGGCAGGTGAAATATTACTCTTATTTCACAACAATTGGTATGTTGTGAAATAAAAGTAATATTTCACCCACCAAAGTCACCTAATAAATTTATAGATAAATAGAGAATGAAATATTGTACTGAAAAACCACACTATAGTTAATTCTCAGGAAAGATTGAAGAGGTCACAAGTGGTCTCACTTAAAACCCAATCTCCTTAGACAGAATCACCCTAATAGTAAATTTAACAGCACAATATATCACTACAACTATACTTTACAAAATAGCTATTGAAAAATAAAGACAAAAAATAAGAACACCAAAATTTAACGAGGTTCGACCAATTATGCCTACGTCCTCAAACACTACCAAAATTATATTTCACTAAGAAAATGACTACAAAGTGAAATATTACAAAAGATAAAAAAAATATTGAAAATTGCCTAAGAGATGAGTAGACAATTTTGGGATGATCAAACTGAAGGAATTAAGGCTATATTTTTAAAAAAAAAAAAAACTTTTTTCCCTTTATTATTTCCCCAATGTGAGATATCAAAATGAACCAACATAGTCAACAGTACCTACTTATTTTCTAAAAATTTAAATCTGATTTTTTAATGAAATCTCAACCATTTATCTCAAAAAAATGGATGGAGATTGTCTTAGTAGGTCATATTAATCAAAACATGAGAAGATCCAAATCAAAGTTCATAACACAACCCATTCCCTCCCCCCACCAAAAAAAAAAAGGTTATAAGATTACAATTGGGAGTTTAAAATCTTAATAATCCTAATACTTGGGTACTCGATTGCTGAGTTGCTGGCTCAGTAGCTATGAAAAGATAACTTTAAGTAAATAATTAGCTAAATAATTAATGTTAGTCTGTGACTATGCCTACAGATATATCAGAACCTGGACTGAGACAGAATACAAACAAAAAATAGGACAGGAAAAAACTAGTGACAATTAAGTCAGAAATATGAGAAAAAAGTGGAGTTCCAAAATCGAAAAGAGTAGAAATAAAGAACTTGAGTAGGAATTAAAGAACGGGATACAAAGAAAGCTGAAACTATCTGCCAAAAGCTTCTGCACAAATTCACCCTTTGAAAGTTATAAATTCTGTATGTATCTGTTTGCAATTGTTAACAAACTATATGGCTATGAATCCCGGGAAAAGCATGAACTTATAATCTTCTACATTTATTACATTCTAGTTAAAATTTAATGTTATTAAGCTAATAATACAGTGGTTGAATATCTGGTCTGCTTCATAATTTAGAAAGTTAGGAGTTCAAATTAGGAAAAAAAAAATTATTAAATGAATGACAAAGCCTTAAAGCATAACGAAGATATATTGAACAATCTCTCATTCAAATCTATTAGCATCAAAATTAACAAATACATACCATGATAGATCAATAACTTAAAATAACATGATATTATTCATTTATCATAATTCCTATACAGCCATTAATTTTGTTAAAAGTAAAAAAGTGAATTAATATGTTTTTAATTCTACGTTAGATAGTACAAAGAGAAGGTAAATAAATAGTGAGGAAAAAAAAACAACAGTATTACTGAACAAATGTGAAATTGGAGAACAGATGAATTCTTTGGTTGGAAAATAAAATGGGTGTAAAACATTGTATGAAAAAAGAAAAAATCAATTAAAATTAAAAGAAACATTGAAAATAAAAAGGTTATTTTTTGGGAAAAGAAGAAACGTGAGAAGAGACAAAGGATTTCATTTCTGGGTAACTTTGTGACATTCCATCAATCCGGTGCATTATAAGACAACGGTGCACCATCACTCATAGTAATATCAAATCACTGAAAAGGTATTGTAGAGGTGAACTAAATTGGATATAAGTTAGACATTGTGTACTATTTTTAATTTTATTAGAAATTTAATTAAGTGATTAATTAATTTGGTATGCAGCACTTATATACATTTTAACTTACAACCTGAATGATTATTTTTTTCACTTTTTGATAACATTGCCAAAGTGGAGGCGACTATTTTCTAATTTTTCCTGAATTGTTTTTAGGAAATTTCTTATTATGATAAAAACATTTTTTATTGATAAAAATCGCAAAACCTAATTTCAACGAGTAACTTTTGTATAATGATTTTCAGCTAATACCGTAATTTTATACTTCTTTTTGTCACACATTGTTCAACGACTTTCAGATGGAAAAATTTAAAATTTTCAATTTATATCATTATTTATAAATTTCTCTTGTTAGACTTTTGCGATTAATTATTGAGATTCAAATAAAAAGACCTTTTGCCTTGGAATTAAAAAGAAATTATATCAGTTAGTGAAAAGGTATTTTTGATGATTTACTATTGAATTAACAATTAAAAAAAGAAAAAAAGGAATATATCTTGAAATGGATGGAAAAGGAGAAAAAAAAGTCTATTGAAGTGGGACGAAGGTAGTATTTGTATATCACCTTGATAATAACAATAGTTTTATATTAACTAAATAAAGTATAAACTAGCATACTATTAAATAATATATTTTTGAAATTATCTCCAAAAACTAATTTTGATAACCATAAAAATTAAAATTAATTTTTAAGAATATAAAAGATAAAAAAAATAAGAAAGGTAATTTTAAAAAATTTAAAGAATCTTTAATTTTTTTCTCAAAGAAAAAAAGAATTTTACTTTTTTCTTTTTTACTATATATATATTATTATAGAAAAATATATCTCATGATCCGATTTGTACCCAAATTAACTTCATTAAAGATTGCGCCCCCCCCCAACAAAAAAAAAAAAAAAGATTCAAAATTAATTTAATTTAAAATTGATTTTACTCAAATGTACTCAATCCAAGTAAAACAATTCATAAGTTTCAGGAGAAAAAAAACCATAGATTTTAAATATCCAAATTCCTTCAATTTAAAGTTTAGAATGCCCTTTAGAAGGTAAATTTTGTATATTAGAGAGCAAAATAGATCAAATAAGCTCAAATAGTCGCAGATTGTGTGAATAAGTTTTTTTTTTTTTTAGCATTGTAAAATTATTATAATTTAAATGATTTTTGAGTTTAATGATATTAAAGTGTTCTCATTATGAGATTATATTTCTTGAAAAAAAAAGGGATTAAATCCTAAAAAAATCTGACTAATAAAACAGTGATTAATATAAATAATTTTTGTTTGCTAAAATTTATTGATCATACATAATATAATTTATAGGAAAATTTTCATTTTATAAATACATATAAAACTTTTTGTGTCAGTGCGGTTTCCTTTTTCGTTCTAGTATTGTAAATAAGTTGCAAGTATTATTCAAATCTCTTGTATAGTTTCAACACTGGAGAGAGAAAAATACATAATCAATGAATATTAAGAAAAATAAAATAATAAATAAATAAAGTTTAAATATAGATAAATTAATGAAAAAATATTCCATAATTATCAATATCTTTCAAATTAGTAAAATTTAAGAATTGGTAACCACTTTTATTGAAAAGTTACATGAAGAAAATAATAAAACAGTAATTTATTGTTATAAATTTGAAAATATGTTTTTTTTTAACAAACTTAATAAGCTTTATACTTAGTTAATATTTCTAAATTTTATTTATTTATTTAATTTATTTAACTTTTAATTCGAGTAAAAAATTTAGAGCTGTTTTGGATAGCTGATGGATGTAGAATTTAGAACTGTTTGGGATAACTGATGGATGTAGCTAATATCTACTAGCGATTAGTTGGAAGTTAATAGCGGTTTGATATTATGTATTTGGTAAATTATGTCTAGTTATTGTTATTAATTCATAAAATGACTGTAAAAAGTATATTGTTAACATTTTATATATGAAATAAAATAAAATAAATTTAAATTTAAAATATAATACCATAATATATTTTTCAGATATACTTGTAAAGTATAATTTCAAAACTTATAATGTTATAATTATTAATTTATATTTGTGAAATCTTAATAATGATTTCTTGTTAATGTTAATCAATATATGTCAATATATTTTTAGTAAATATTCTATATATAATTTTTTTATAAAATTATTTTTTATACAAATAATTTAAAATAAATTATTTTATACAAATAATTACAATATTACAATTAATAGTTAATTAAAATATTATAATTCATAGTTATTAATAATAGAATTTTAAGATAATAATCAATAAGAATAAATTTGACTTCTTAGTTAAAACAATAAAATTTCAAAAAAAAACTAAAAAAATAGTTGATAAAAATGCAACTGATTGAATTGTATCCATTTTTAGATGTTATTTTATATGATTTACTAAACATTTAATGTTTAGTTGTTTAATGAAAAACTATATCTACTACATGTTATATCAAAATCGATTAAATTTAAAAAATTATATCAAAATCGAATGGATTGCTTCAACTCAATTTAATTAAATTTTAATTTTATTTAATATTTTTTAATGTCAATTAATTTTAATTCGGTTTGATATTAAAATATAAAATTAAATAAATCAAAATAATTATATTTTTATTAAAAATATAATTTTTAAAAAAATATATAAATTTAATTTTATATACTTAAAAATAAATTAAATATACTTTATATATGCATATATAATTAATATATAATAAATTTTACATTTATAAATAATTAATATAATATAATCAAAATAAAATTTTAAAAATTTCAATTTAAATCAAATTAAATTAATTAAAATTTAATTTGATTTTATTTAAATAAATTTTAATTTTAATTTCATAATAAATCAAATTCAATTTTATTAAAAATCGAATGAAAACTGACCAAACCAACCTATGCAAATCCCTTCAGCATCTTACTTACAAGATAACCAAAATGACAATCTTGCCCTTTACGGTGTTCTCATTGTAAGTTCAACACCATACTGCCATCACCGCTAAGGATGTAACCGATATACTGCGAATACCAATACTGTCAATTTTACCGATACCATCTAATACCGAAACTGACAAACTATAATACCGATACCGATACCGTGGAGGATGAAACCGTTAAAACCAATACCGCTAAAATAATGCGGTATTGACGATATTACCGATACTGATACCGCCTATTGTATCATGATTCCACTTGTTTAATTAGAATCACAAGCCTCCATCATTGATGACAATGAATGGCGACTGAAGACGAAGAGAGGAAATGAACGGTGTCGGCGATTGAAGAAGAAGAGACCGGCGTCGATGACTGAAGAAGAAGAAGCAACAAACGGCGAAGAGAGAAGAGGATAGCAAGGAGAAAGCCGAATAGAGATGGAGGATGGCAAGGAGAAAGGAGAGGCCGGCCAAACATAAATAAATCAATCAAAACGCACCGTTTCATGAGCAACAAAACGGTGTCATTTCGTTACAACAAAACGACATCATTTTTTTCGAGAGCAATAAAATGACACTGTTTCATTCAAGCAAAACGACGCTGTTTTATTATCGGTATACCGATAAACCCAAACAAAAAATCGAAACTGAAAAATCTCAAACCTCAATACTGAAAATTTTCAATTTGTAATGATTTTAGTTTCGGTTTCGGTTTGATATAGCGGTTCGATTTTGGCGGTATACTGTTTCAAAACCGAGAAAATTACACCCCTAATCACCGCATCACCTCCGCCTTCTCTCGAATTCTCAATCTACTTCCCTCGCTTTCTCACCAAACCAAACACCCTCCGGTGTACCAATATGGCGACTTTCAGTCTCCGGAAGGGCAACACCCGTCTCCCACCGGAGGTGAACAGAGTGCTCTACGTCCGCAACCTTCCGTTCAACATATCAAGCGAAGAGATGTACGATATATTCGGGAAGTACGGGGCGATCCGCCAAATCCGGATTGGTACCAATAAGGACACCCGCGGGACGGCGTTTGTGGTGTACGAGGATATCTACGACGCCAAAACGGCGGTGGATCACTTGTCCGGGTTCAACGTCGCCAACAGGTATCTTATCGTTTTGTATTATCAGCAGGCCAAGATGAGTAAGAAGTTCGACCAGAAGAAGAAGGAAGATGAGATTGCGAAGATGCAAGAGAAATATGGTGTTTCTACTAAAGATAAGTAATGCTATGGGGTCTAGGGTTTGCTGTTATTTTATAGTGTAGATTTTGTAATGGATAGTTTTTGCTTTAATGATGATGTTATTTTATCATTTTTATGCGGGTTTAGTTTTGTGGGTGTAAACTGATTGTTTTGTTTAACCTATGGATTGAGCTATCGATGTGCTTTAGTAATTATAAAATCTATGTGACTGAAATTTGAGATTTATGCTGTAGATATTTAACCTTTGGATTACCGTGCAAAACTAGAAAAAGTGGTACTTGTGTATTTGGGTTTCTTGTTCTTCTTTTAAATGCTATGGTGTGTATTTTATGACAACTGGAATTGCTACCCCCCTCTCTCCTTTTTTGGGATTGTGGTTTGTTTTGTTGGTGCTATTGTAGCCGGAAAATATGTGTGGGTGAATCTGATTTTAAGCCCTAAATCCCTAAGCAAATTAGATATTTGTATGTCATTGTTGATTTTTCAGTTCCATTGCATAAGTTCTTCCTTGCCCATCTGATCACAGGGGTATTCTGACCTTGTATATCTTTAGAAATCTCAAGCCTTTACTCCAGTAGGTATCTCATCCTTTTTTTCGGAATTTTAAGTTGTTCTGCCATTGAATTGGGTGTTGCATATTGTTGTTGGTCACTGGACTACAGAAAATTTTGTCATTGGTTATTGTAGATGTGATTAAATGGCCTATGCTTTCCTTTCTTTGGTTATAGAAGTTAGGTGCGTGCTGGTGTTTGATTTGTGTGGTTGTAATTGGATAATTAACAATTTGTGTGTGGTTGTGAGAGGGAGGAAGAAGGGACAGGGAAGAAGAAAGATTGGGCTAGGGGTGAGATGTCTCACCATTTAGCTTAAATTGCTATGAAAAATGTCATATTTATCTGAATATGAGCAGGGCATTTAGGAAAGCGTAGGGGGTGAAGAATTGAGAACATCTGCACTGGTGCTTGCATTCATTAAATCTCTCAGGGGGACATCGGACATTCCCTGATAGGATTTTACTTTGTCCAGGTTTGCTGAAACGAATTAGGATCTTGAAATTTCTCAGACTAGATGGATTGGATTTTAAACAGAGTAACAAAACAGAGAAAATATGTAGCGCATCTTTTGGGAATTTGAGTATGGAAGAGATTGGATTATGACCTTGCATTTGCAAAATGGAACCCCCTGTGTTGGCAGAGTATGAATTCTGTTGATGATGACGTTGCCATAGTTTTGCTTATCGGTTTTTAAGACATGATCATAATTAGGGTTTTGGCTCCTTGCAGTTTTGCGTTTAACACCAATGGGTAGATAGGAGCCATTCGGTTTGTATACGTGTGTCTTCTGGTTAAGTTGGGGAATGATCCCCAAACCCCAAAACAAAGGAGGGTGGATGGATCTTGAGTTGTTTACATATTGCATTTATTGCTGCAAACTGAAATGTCACATTGGGCATGTTTGCAGTTTGATTCATACAGTTTGGTGTCTGTTATTTTGTAGAGCTGGAATAGGTTGGGTTGTTTGACCTATATTATAGATACCAGTGTGTTTATGTATTTTGTTTGGAGGAATTCATTGGTTTTTTCTGCTCGAATGGCATTCTCTGTTTCTTGTTTGTCTATGCATGGAACAAGATGGAGAGATTGTTATTATGCTCGCTTAAAATAAGTTTGGGTTAATCACTGATGTCCAGCATGTTCCGAACATAATCAAGATGGTGAATATCTTGTAACTCATTCATCGAACTTTGACTGCCTGATGTCCGGATGTCCGTTTTAACTGATGGTTGAAATGGGGGAAATCCAACAGGGTTGCATATGCATGCATCTTGTGGCTGGCATGGCTTTCACTACGAACGATCCAACTCGAGGGAGAAGGAATACAATTGTCACCTGGATCTCTTTTCTAAGCCTCTTTAATCTTGGCCATTTTTCAGTTAAGTCTCACTATTTATCCAAGCGTGTTGCGAAATAAATCTCAGCATGAATCTTCGCTTGCATTATTATTCCTTGAACTCAGCAGTGCCTGCCCGTGCGTCTCTAGTGGACAACATAGCAGGGTTAAGTGCCAATATCCAATAGGTGGACGGAAAATAGATCAGCGATAAAGCACGCAGATTACCAACAATTTCACATCATAACATAAATAAGGAGATATGGAAGTCTTGACACGCGTGAATGATATCCACCTTCTCGTTTGTTTCCCGTTCGCTTCCGGGAGGTGCTAGACCTTGTACCAAAACAGCAGCCAATTTTACATGCAGGCAAGAGGGGTAAAGTATCAAATGAACTGTGAATTTATTTCAAAGTGATTTATTTAATTTATCTTTGAATTTTTATTATTTTATTATAAAAGCTTTTTTTTTAAAATTATTCTCAATATTATATTGTTTCATTATGACAGTTCAAAATATTAGTTGAAATGAGTATTAACTTGAAAATAATAAACGAGCGGGGCAAAAGTTATCCCTTATTCTCTATTCACTCTCATGATAAAGATAATTTTTCTTTTGCTCTCACTTTTGAAAAGACTCCTTACCTTAGGATGAGTACTTTTGGCATTACTTTTACATGTTATTATGCTCGTTTTTAACTCATTTATCTCTATATCTATTGTAATTAAATGAACAAACAAAATTATTAGAAGATCAAGAGTAATTTTAATAAAAAAAAGACTTTTATGATAAAATAATATAATTTTATGAATAAATCTGATGAAAAAGTTTACTTTATCTTTTATTATTACTCTGTAACAAGTTTAGGTGTTTATTTGATATTTTAGCACAGGCAATAGTGAAGTTCAGTCACTCTTTTGGATCCCACTATTCAGTGAGATCTAATGGTGATATGCTAATTACAATTTGAATCATCATGCAATTATCAGGACGCTAAATGGCTAAGAATCCTTCTTCTACTTTCAACTGTGCAACTTTGTGGCAGGTTCAGTGAGCAAATTACTTCCAGGAGGAAATAATTGATTCCATGAGGAAATAATGGTTCCATCCATTGTTTCCTCCAAATCTCAGCAGATAAATTTCGCTTTCCCTTTTCAAAAAACAAAACCTGATAAAATTCATCATGACTTAGTGTTAATAAAGACATTTACAATTCTTATTTACATATTATTCTTTAACTTTGTTGATTTAAGTTACAAAAAATATAATTGAAGTAGGAAAATAAATTAACAATAATTATGCGAAAAGGATTAACTGTACATATGTTGGTGTTGTTAGATGCTAACATATTCAAAGACTCGAGGAATATTTTAACTAATAGAAATCTGATTTGCACTTGAGTTGAATTATGATTAAGAGGGCGTTTGTTTTTCTTTTTTTAGGTTTTTTTTTTTTTTTGCATTTACTTTTCAGTTTATAAGAGGTGTGGAAGATATATTTCGTTAATATAACATTTCATTTCAAAAAAAGAGTTGATAATTAATAAATTGTCTAAGAATTTCAATTTAGAGAAGTATGCTTTTGATTATTTTTCATCAATACTTTTATAAATAAAAAGATATATATATTTGACTGTTTGCATTAACTTTAATACATTCTTTTATTTTAATAGTATTTTTATTTATTATAATAAATTATCTATTTATTAATCATTTAAATTTTATTAGATTACTTATGTCTAATATATTATTTATTTTTTAATAAAATCACTATTATATTCATGACTAATGTTATACTATAGGTATTAGTCGTGAACCCATGTATTGTGTAGTATAATTATAATAACAAATCTTATATTTATTTTAATTAAATAATTAATTATTATATTATCAAAAATTATCATCAAGTAAAGAAAATAATAAACTAAAATTTTCAAAATTTATAGTAATAAATGAAATCATTCATACCTTCACTCCGTTGATTTATAAGTTTGATTTTTATGTGATACAATGTTAAGAGAAAATTTGTTAAATTTAAATGAAGTAATTTTGGACAATCAATCAAATATTGCATAATGAAAAATAAAATTAATAGATAATTATAAGTTAAATATACATATGTGAGGTAGTTGAAATAAAAAATTATCTACTGATTCATATTTTTAATACTGTGTGACATAATTTTAGGAAAAAATTTATTAAACTCAAACAAAGTACTTTCTAACAATTTATTAGACTGTTACCACTCTATATATACTCAAAATTTTGAATAATTAATGAAATTAATTTAAATTTTAGCTTCATATTTAGATTTTTTTCCATTTTCTAGCTTTTCTAATTTTCTGTTTAAAAGTTATTTAAAATTTTTACTTTTTAAGTTTTTTAAATTTCCTGTTTGAAAATTTATTTTAATATGATATTAGCTTCTTGTTTATAATTTTTATTGTTTTGATTTTCTA
The DNA here is from genome assembly GCA_949677035.1 of Omphalea diandra. Taxonomy (NCBI): domain Eukaryota; kingdom Viridiplantae; phylum Streptophyta; class Magnoliopsida; order Malpighiales; family Euphorbiaceae; genus Omphalea; species Omphalea diandra. The sequence continues at coordinate 352 of CATIWR010240279.1, read as the reverse complement.
ATTTCCTATTTAGAAGGTGTTATTTATATGATAATTAATTTTTTAAATTTTCTGTTTAAATTTTTTGATATTGTAGTTTTTTTGTAACATTACGTAAAATAATTACACATAACTATATTATAAATAATTATTTAAAAAATGACAAATAATGGTTTAAAACTAACTCTAAGACCAAAATTAATATTATATATTGATTTATAAAAAGTTTAATTTATATTTTTAAAAATAATATTTGTTAAATAATTATATATTATGTATTTTAAAATATTTTCATATATATATATATATATATATATATATATATATATATATATATATATATATATATATATATATATTATTTATTATATGT
>CATIWR010240269.1:0-19588 GCA_949677035.1 Omphalea diandra | reverse complement strand
CGAGACCCACCAACTCCAAACCCCATAGCAACAGAAATATATCTATATATATAAATATATATATATATATATATATATATATATATATATATATATATATAATGCACTTAACATTTTATTAAAAATAAACTCCCACTAAATTTATCAATAACCCTCAAATTAGAATTTTTTTTAATAATTGAAATATTTTGTGAGCTAAGATTCATATTTCACTTAATTCTAAGTAAGCTTTGGCTTATCATTTAAAATTTAGTTATTTATGTAGGTAACATTTACAAATTACATCTTATGTAACTCTTGGATAACTAAGGGATATTGGCATCACATGTCCCGGCTTATCCCATCTTATGCCCTAAGTTCAAAACTATTTTGGTAACCTAGTTAAGTCTAATCATTTCAAACTTATGGACATCACCATTATCTATCTTGTCTTACTAAGATAGCCTAATATACTTTGCTTTGTAAAACTTATATTTAGGAATCAAAGTCTTGACAAGTGTTTGAATTATGGTAGGCATTTTCATAGCTTAATCTTATTGAGGGATTTTACCAATTTTAACCTATTATGTATTACTATGTTGCAAATCATAGATCACATACATTGCAACATAAACATCCATACATAATAACAATGAAAATAAATGTGTCATAACATGACCCTTAATCTAAATTGATCTTCACAAGCCAATATTAAGATCAAAAGGTCAATCCTAGGGGTAAATCTTCATCTCCATGGATTGGCCTAGGTTGCCATCAATGGTTGTCACCTAATGCCTTGAAGATCACCATCTTGTGCCTTGAAAGTCTCCATTACAAGTTGTAATTTACAATAGTAATCTATACTATTCTAGTACTACTAATAAAATAAATTATTACAATAAAATAAATGACACACAAGCCATATTTAAAAATTAAAACCCTTGAAATAAAGAAATCAAAATCCAATAACATTAGTAACTTGCTTCAAGTTCACCATCCCTTTATGGTGTTTTCATTTGAAGTTAAATAGTAATAGGGGTTTTTGAATGAAACAAAAAGGAAGGTTATGTTCTCTAGTAGCTTCTATGTTGATCCTTAGGGACATGCATGTGGTTAGCATTATGATGCAATGAGAAAGTTAGGATCTAAATTCTAAATGCTTCAGCCAATTGGATTCATATTTCTTATGATTATGTGAGTATAAAGAGGTTGTGGCATGTTGCATTCTTGTATGGAGACCACAGAAAGGAAAGGCGTGAGAAGGTCTTTAAAAATGTTAGTAAGCTTTAACCTTGAGAAGGCGAGCCATGGATGGTGTTTAAGGATTTTAATGCAATTGGGGTGTAATGGACAAGCTAGGAGGAAGATCGATATTTCAAGCTTAGTTGAAATTAATAAGGGAGTGGGCTAGGGAATGTGAAATGTTTCAATTACAACACTGTAGATCTAAATTCACTAACATTTAGATAAAGGGTACGTTAATTTGGCATTGAACATGTTGTTTGAAAATGCGCTCATTTATCATGAAGACATGATTAGTTCGTATCATAGACCATTAGTGTTACAGTTCATGGGGTATAATCGCAAAGTTAGGCGTAGGTTTTACTTTGAGCTAAAGTGGATTAAAGAGCAAGGATGTAAACAAGTGACCACTACTACCTAGAGTAGTGTTATTCCTGGGTCTAAATAATTTGTGCTTTTATCAAAAGCTTTAAAGGTGTAGACATGGAATAGCTCAATTGCACTTAAATATTTGAGGCAACTTTGGGCATAAAATTGAAGATATTAAGGCATAGATTAGAATTGCAGGAGAATTAGTAAAGGGATAAAAGTAAGAACAAAGGTCGTTAGGCGAGCTTTATCATCAGTGAAAGTTAGAGGAATTGCATTTATTAGTCTAGGTTGGTCAAACATATGTCAAAACTCTTTTTTTTTATCTTAACAACATATATTTAAATGTATTAATCATCTTATCTAAGTGTTGTGATGATAAAAATTGAGTTAAATTGTCATTGAAAGTTGAATTGAGAATAAAACTAAAGTTGGTTGGCAAGTCGCCACCGTTGTTGATTAATCTCGGCCGTGATGATAGCAAAACATGGAGAATTTTTTTAGTAGTTGGTTTCACGGTAGGTTGCCATGGTGAAAGTCTTGACCGCGACACTTAAACCTCCATTGACGCTCCTCTGTTGATCAACCAAAGATTGCCACATAGTTATGGAGTCATTTGTCTATTTGAATATCGTCATCGCGTTAGTATTATGGTAACCATGACACATCTTCCAAAACTAACAATCTAGTTCACATTCCATAGGCTCGACCGCTACCATTGTTATGACTGCGACCTATCCATTGTGATCGAGATCATTGAAGCACAAAATGGGGTTCCAATGAATAGTGTGATAAAGATCCAATCACATACTACCACGCGTACTAGCTGTTATACATAAATAAAAATCTCGATAGCGATATGGCAAATTTTAGAGCGAAACATAAGTAGCGACCATGACATGGATGTCTCGATTGCAACCTATGTCTAACAAGCATTAAATGTTAAATTTTGCCACCAACTTTAGAGATTATGGGATAGTTTAATCTCTAACATCTCTTTGATGGGTATAACCTATAAATACTCCATCAAATGGACACAAATGCAAGAGAATAACATTTACTAAGGCAAAACTCTTGCAAATTTGTTTCTCAATCTTCTCTCTCCTAATTACTCTCTTTGTTATTGAGTTGTAAGAAGTTTTGTATGAGCTTTAAACACTTTTTAGGATTGGGTTTAAGAGTGAGCCAATAGAAAATACTTGTATAAGTTTAAGTGTTAGCCTTGGGAAACACTTGTTAGGTTATGTGTGAGCTTTTGCAAAACACAAGTTGTAAAGTTAGGTGTAAGCTTGAAAACACTATTTGACATTAGTGGAACACCCAATTATAAGAATTGTGGAGTGAACGTAGGGTTGATTAATACCCAAACCACTATAAATCCTTACATATTTTATTCTTCTTCTACTTCTTCTAAACCGTAAATAACTTACCTTCCCTTTAAAATTTTAAATTGCCCACCAATTCAACCCCTATCTTATTACACAAGGGCCAACAGTATTGGTGGCAGAGGTTTAGGATTCAATGGTTGAAAGCAGGCGATAGGAATACATCATGCCTCCATTACTCAAAAGAGGAAAAGAAATCAATTACTGTCTTTAAGGACTATTGGAGGAGTATGGATACACAATTAATAAAATATAAAAGAAATTAAATATTATACATATTGGTCAAAAAACACTCAAGCATGCATAAAACAAATGGCTTTGCAACTCTTATCAAGTGAAAAGCAGACTTTTTTTCGTACAAGTTTAGCATAAAAAAAAAGAGAAAAATGTCGAGATCAGAAAAGACAAACACGGTAAATGCGAATTCAATTTTGCTTTAAGGGTATTGAAAAATTGTATTTAAATCAAAATTAGAAAGATTTTGAATAAGTATAGATTGAATTATAAAAAGAGCTTGCTAGAAAGCGAAAAATGAAGATTTTTCAAAGGATAAAATCCAAAACTTGATGAATATTTTATGTGAGCCAAACAATAAGAAAATAATTAAAAAAATAAAAATTAAAAGCACAAAAGGAAGAGTTAAGAATGGTTATGAGATGGAAGGCTATCCTCCATCTCTTACCCCATCCTCTTGACAGGGGAATTTCCCCCGTTTTCACTTCGGTGGGGATGTTTTGCAAGACAAAGTTTTTTATTTTTTATATTATTTTTAAATTATAGTTTAAAAATATAATTTAATAAATTATAAAATAAAAATATTTTATGTTGTAAACTAATAAATATATAAAAATATATAATTATACATAAAAAAATATTTACATATACATCTAATAAATATAAAAATTTATAAAATATATATTTAATTTTTGGGTCTCCATGAAAATTTACTTAGGAAGTCCTAATGGGAACCAACAAGGTGGGGTGTAATACCACCCTTATAGAGGAAAAAAGATGAGGATTCCTCACCTCATCTGGACAGATCCCTATAGCCATCCCTATGAAACATTGAGCTGAGGAAGTCATTTGGCTTACAAAATTACTTATGAGAATATATTATTAGACGAGTGCAAGAACAAAGGAATGAGTACAATCTTAATAATGTGGGACTAATAAAATCATGCAAAATATAACCAAAACCATAAACAATAATTCATTTGTACAGACAAACAATAATCATTAAAATTTAATTTGAATAACGTTGATACAAAACTAAAATTTGGCAAATCTATGAAGTGTATAACACATCATGTAGGAAAAAAGTTTATCACAACTAAAAATGTAAATATTAATTGAGATTTAGAGGCAACTTATTGATATGCAAGATAGAATATGTTTGAACTTCTAAAAGTAATTAACAAATGTAAATATTAATTGAGATTTAAAGGCTAAACTTGTTGATATGCAAGATAGAATATGTTTGAACTTCTAAAAGTAATTAATAAGGTATAAGTATTTGCACACCTAAAAACTCGAGCCGTCTCTTTTCTCTGAAAATAATTTTTTCATTTTAGTATTTTGGAGCTATCGTCAGTATATTCTATTGATGACAAGTTTCTTTTTTGTTCATTTTTTTTATTTTCTTTAATAAAGTGGATTATTTTACCTTATTTGTTTGTTTGTATTTTGTTTTGTCTCTCTTTTGCGAGTTTTGTTTTGGATTTGTTATTTTGTTTATCTTTTAGAGATTTTTGTCTTTTTTAAGAGTTTTAGTGGTTTGGAATTGATTATTTAATAATATATAATGATATATCATTAAACATCATCTTTCAAATCTGTTCTGACATACTATATGAATTTCATTTCATACCATGTTATAGCACCATATTTGGTGGGCATCTCCATAGTTGACAAAGATGCAGAGTCATTAAAGAAGATTAATGATGAAAATAAAACTATGATTTCAAAGCTAAGCCAATATTCAAGTATTAGTAGTATTGAGAATCGATTTCATATTGATACTCTAAATCATAAGATTATTTTCTTTTGTAGATTTTCATATGATTATTTATGAATAAAAATATCTTTTATTATTCTAAAAAAAAGATAAAATATGTTTGTTCAATTTAATTTTAGTTTAGTTAATAGGACCATCAACAAAGATTTGAGATTTGATTAATAGTTTTGATTATTGTTTTTTTTAAGATTTCTTTAATTTTTCGTTCTCAAATTTTTTTGATACAATGTAAAATAAAATGATTGAGGATATTTCTATTTATGTGCATGAAAGATATAATGAAAAAATAAAACTATATGTGAAAAAATTAAAAATATTATAAAATATAAATAAATTATCTAAAAATTATTTAATATTTTAAATATTTAAAAATAATCATAAAATATGAGATTTATTCTTTATAATTGAAGAGAGATTTCATAAACACTATTTTTAAGTGACTAAATACATCCTAAGGCCACTGTACTATGCCCATTTTTGCTATTGAACCCTTATACTTTTATTTGATCACATTAAGCTCCTAAATTTTTATTTTTAGCTAATTGCGCCCTTTTTTAACAATAGCTTCACGAGAAGCAGAGTAAGCACTAATAAAACTCCAAATCAAAATATGTTAGTTGTGTGGCCTTTGTTTGCTTTATCAACTATGGGAGAAGCTTAAGGTTCCTAAAGAAAACTTCATCTATAACACTAAGCTGCGAAAATGGAGAATTCACAAGAAGCAAACTCTAATGTTGGAGGAGCATAAGATTCAGACGCCAATGTTGGAGGAGCACAACGATCTTGTGGAGTTGAAAATCTCGATGCCTTTTACTGCTTTTATGGAAGTCCAATCTGATTGTACACCTCGAGGATAACAATAAATCAGATAGAAAATTCTTCAAATGTTCTTAAGATCGGGTATACGGAAAAAACTTTATGTATGTTTTGTTAGTTTTGAAAATGTTGGGAATTTTATTCTAATTTTTGCATTTGATGAAGGGTACTTTTTGTGAACTTTTTATTTGGTATGATGAGAGACATACTGAAAGAGCTCAAATAATAAGAGGCTAACACTGAGGATCATAAATTAAATGTATGGATATACAAGTGAGGCTACTACAACATTGAAAGAGGAGATTACAATGTTAAAGCAAGAAATTAAAAGCTTTGAAGAGGAAGCTAAAGGAAGCAGGAAACTAAAGCAAGAAAGAAACATGATTGTGTTTGGAATTTTGATGTTGATGGATTTCTTTTTTAGGTGTTAATTTTTCATCAACAATCTTCATTGAGTTTGTCTCAAATCCCCTATCTTCAATGAGCTATTCTTCTTCAATGGCTGAGACATTCTTAGTTGTTTAGCTTCATTCAATTGTCTCCCAGTAATAGCCAGCTTCCTTTTCCATTATAGTCCTATAGACTAGTTTCTAATTGTAATATGGTATAAGCCATATGTATATCAATAATGTCACAAATATATGAAATAATTGAAAACATCAAGTGGCAAACAACAAGTTACTTTCCCTTGCAAGATCAGTTGACTTTGGCCTAAGAGAATACCATGTAGTTTAAGAAGAAGTTGCAAGATTAGTCTTTGTTAAACTTGCTTTAAGTTGTGATGGTGGTGTTTGACTTAGTGGATCATGACCTTGCTGATTGATTTTTTTGCCCTTTTGTCGTGTTAGTAGTCTACAATCAAATAGAACACATATAAGTAGCAGGGCAAAGTAAATAGCTCATAATGCAATACATGCATACTTAATTAACATTTGATCTTTTTGGACAACTTCTGACATTATGTCCTACAGATTTGCACAATTTGCAGGTTATAATTCTTCCTTTTCTAAATGACCTCCAATCTTTCTTGGTTTTTCCTTATCCTTTCTTTTAGCCTTATTAGGTTTTCTTGGACCTTTCTTGTATTCAGGAGGTATAATTGCTTCTTTACTTAACTCAAGCCACATCATTCTCTCTCTCACTGGCTGTATGCACACTATATATGCGTTATTGTAAGTGTACTTATGGTACCAGTGATCTATATAGGCTGCAACTTGCTCTTGTTGACTATAAATGACATATATAGCATGGGGACATGGGATTCCTATTAAATCCCATGCCCTGTAAGAGCATTTCTTTCAAACCAGTTGTACCTTATGTTTGAGATCTCGATACACACACACATACACACATACACATACCACTTTATAACCCTTATCACTATTAAACACCATACACCAATCATATGACTTCATTTTGCTCTTCTCCACTTTTTCCATTACCCTAAGAGCCAAATCACTGATCCATGTATCCACTAGTTTCCTTTTACTAGCAATCCTCGTTATAACTTGAACCTTTATTTCTACAAGCATTGTTATGATGGACTTGCACCTTGCCTCCAATATCTATTAATTGAAAGTCTTAGTCAAGTTGTTATCAACAATGTCACACCTCACATTTGTATAAAAGAACACTTTGCAGAAAAAGTTGACATTATATTCCATGAAATCATCAACTATCCCATCTCCTAGCTTTTTAAGTTCCTTGACATTCTATCTTAGTTCAACTTCAAATGTTGCTTTTGCATATCTCTAAAATGCCATTTTTCTTTCTTCACCTTTTCACTTTTGCATCAAGCTGCATAAACATGTCTTGCACATTTTTCTGTGCTCAATATTTGGCAATTCAACTCTCATTGCACTCTTTAAACCCTATATATATATATATATATATATATTCATTTTATACGCAATATATTTAACATAATACAAATGTTTCTAATAACATATCTTTTGCATATCAAAAATCACTATGAAACCTTTTCCATCTCTTAAAGGCAAATCTTGCGTTAGACATCTCAAGAGTTAGCTCCAATTCCACTTGTTTTCAATTCAACCACTGCCTAAGGATTCAAAACATTTGGTCATTCCCACCTCTTCATCCACTTCAAGATCTTCATTATCGTCTTCCTATTCATTCTCTACGTTCTCTTCATTAATCATACTGTGAACATTGATAAATGCACCCCACACACCCTTCTCTCTATCAATATATTCTCTAACTTTTTTCCTAGCTTTAACTAACTCTTCATCTTCATCATCAAATTGAATACTAGTGTCATGCAAGTTTTGTGGTAGCTCATCAAAGGTTAGTTGAGGTTCACTCTTTAACGCTACTTTTCCACCCTTCTGCAACCCAACATTATCTATCCATACATCATTTGCTTCATTCCTAGTATCATTTTTTATTTCCTCCTAGTCATCACCACTCAAAGCAACATTGTCATCTAACCAAGCTACAACTTCTTCTAACCCTTCCACAACCTCTTTTTCTTTCTCAATAACATCAATAAAAGGTTATGGTTTAGATGTACTGCTAGACCCATTACTTATATTAACCCTTTTGTGATTGATATAAAAATCAATCTTATCCCCACTATTCAGCTTGCAACATATAACACTAACTTCTTTATCACCAGTAACCTTTTCAAACTTTTCACTCACTAAGTCTTTATAATAAAGTCCTCCAATCTTTTTATACCCTAAGTCCTTCACATAGGACATTATAGTAGGATGGGATAATCTATCAATGTTTATGTCTTGTTCTACTCCTCTTATCACCCCATGTATATATGCCCATTCCCCTTTTTTGTAACATAAAATTGCCCTTATGATTGATCGCAAGATCAATACATATATCTGCCATCCAATTATGCAATATCATAACAATAAAAAATAAAACCTTGAATATAATTCCACACTCTTCATTGAAAAACATGCAAATACTACAAAAATGCAGTACCATTTGGGACGCAAGCGCAATAAACATTATAATATAAAGCACTTACCTAGTATGGAATCGATCAAAGAGGTCCGCCACTACAATTAAAGATGTTGTTTTCTTTCTTCAATGAAGTGGCAAAGTTCCCTTTCTCGACATTATAAGGGCCACCAAGCCTAGGGTCCACTGACAAATGCTTTCAACAATGGTGATAGAGATTTGTGAGAGAAAATGTTTAAGGATTTCAATTAGCAAGAGAGAAAATGACTTTAGGGATTTTAGCTCAATGTATTTTTTCTATGTCAGTAATAATTCAAGATAATCTTTCCACTTTTTTACTCTAGTACGTTTTTAACAGCGTGTATTAATGCTTACTCAGCTTCCTATGAAGCTATTGTTAAAAAAGGAGCAATCAATTAAAAATAAAAATTTAAGAGTTTAATATGAACAAATAAAAATATAGGAGGCTCAATAAAAAAATGAATATAATACAGAAGCCCTAGAATTATTGTTGTAACCGGTATACCACCAATACCGATACCGTTGTTTTTCATGATACCACCTAATACCGATATCGTAAAACTATAAAACCGATACTGATACCGTGGATGATGAAAACCACAAAAATCGATACTGCTAAAATTATGCGGTATTGACGGTATTACCGATACTGATCAAGGTGGCCTTTGAATTACATTTGACAAACTTCTATGGATAATCAGTATTAATAAATCAACACAATAGCTACTGTATCAAGGTGGCATTTGAATTACATTTGACAAACTTCTACGGATACTCAGTATCAATAAATCAACACAATAGCTATTGTATTATGATTCCACAACATGGATACTCAGCATATATGCCATACAAAGACAGTTAAACTGGAGCAATTGGACTTGTTTCCAGGTCACACACGTCAAATAACAAACTTCATCAGCTGTAAAACACTTATATTTGCAACACTACATGCCTTCACTCACAGTGAAGAGATCAAAATCATATTATAAGGAGAACATCTCCAAGTCAACAACAGCTTACAGACCCGGTTAGGATCAAGAAATCTATCAAGAACATGCTCTGTTATAATAGCAAAGCACTTAAGCCCCATTTCAGCAAGAAATCTATCAATCCTTACCAAATTAAGAAAATATTAAATAAAATCTCAAAAATTCACTTCATATGATAGGACATTGCCATCAACAACAACCATATGAGAAGATATGATCTGCATCCTAAGAACTATATAGCTAAGTTTTGGTTAGAATCAGAAACCTTCATTCCACTTACTTGGTTAGAATCAGAAACCTCCATCGTTGATGTAATGAACGGCGACTGAAGAAGAAGAGACGAAATGAACGTCGACTGAAGAAGAAGAGAGGAAATGAACGACGACTGAAGAAGAAGAGAGGATAGGACGACTATACCTAAATCGATCAATCAAAACGGCACCGTTTCGTTACAACAAAACGACACTGTTTCGTTTCAACAAAACGGCACCGTTTTGTTATCGGTATACCGATAAACCTAAACCAATAACCGAAACTGAAACCTAAACATAAAAATCTTAAATTTTAATACTGAAAATTTTCGATTAATCATGATTCCGATTTTGATTTGGTTTAGCGGTTCGATTTTAGCAGTATACCGTTTCAAAACCGCAAAACTTACACCCTTACCCATAATACATTTAGCCATTTTTAAGCTATCAAGGTCTGCGGAATAACATGTCATCATCATCATGTAATAGGTAGTGCACTGATGTAATAGGTAGTGCTCTGGTGTTTGTTTAGCAGGTTATTTATTTGTAATTAAACAAAGCTAAACCTGTCGGCACGTGTGGCTCGGTCTGTAATAAAAGGGCCAAACTAACTTGATCTGATGGAATCATCAGCGTCCCAACGAGAAAGATCGCTTATTCACCTTCTCAGAAATCTAAAAAGCGTCGACATTAAAATGCCCAGAAAAGAGAGAGAAAAAAAGTGTCAATTTTTACGTATGTTGTTCCATTCCTGTCAAATCCATACCAAATAATATTGCCTTCATTCACAATTCCCTCACCAAACAAGCCCCTCCTTTCTTCATCCCCCAACAAAACTTGAATTATATTCATTTCCAATCACAACCCAAATGACCCTTTATTTCAAGATGTGAGATCGTGGGTTTGTTTTTTTCTGGAATCTTAATAGGAAGGTAAAAAAAATTATAATGTTAGGAAGCGTGCAGTTGGGAGTCTTGGCTGCGTGCGTGGTTCTGTTTGTGCCTATGGGAATGGCTGGTTGGCATTTGAGCCGTAACAAGATGCTTTTCTTTAGTGGTGCTCTTTTCATCACTCTTGCGGTAGGCGTCCATTTAACTCCTTATTTCCCTTCTGTTTCCGATTTTGTTACCTCTGTCCAATCTGTTGTTGTGTTTGATAATCGTGAGGATTCTTGCATTAATTTGGTCAATGAAGTTGTTTGGGATGTCAAACCTTCGCACAGCGATAGCAATAGCGATAGTAATAGCCTTGTTCAATATAATAATAGTAGTAGTTATGATGGTAAGAATGATACCATTAGGTATAGTGAGATTTGGGATTGGTCCAATACTGGGAGAGTTAAGGCTTGTGAGTTTCAGAGACTGGATAGGTCTGATGCCTCGGATTTGCTTAATGGGTCATGGGTTGTGGTTGCAGGGGATTCACAAGCAAGGTTGGTAGTTCAATCTTTGCTGAATTTGATTTTAGATTCAAAGCGAATGGAATCCATTAAAGGTGATTTGTTCAAAAGGCATACCGATTATGACATTGTTGTAGAAGAAATTGGTTTGAAGTTGGATTTTGTTTGGGCTCCTTATGTGGTTAATTTAACTGATTTCATGACGGGTCTTAAGGAAAATCGAAGTTACCCTGATGTTTTGGTGATGGGAGCAGGATTGTGGCATATGCTTCATGTCACTAATGCATCAGATTATGGTGATGCTTTGCAATCATTGAGGAGTTCTGTGATATCTTTGTTACCATTTTCGCCAGAGTTGGGCACTGATGGGCCTGTTACAGGATCTGTATCTGTGAGATCACCACATTTGTTTTGGCTTGGCATGCCTATGTTGATTAATGGGATGTTGAACTCAGAGGAAAAGAGGGAGAAGATGAGCGATGAAATGTGGCATGCTTATGATAGAGCACTTCATGATAGTAGGCTCTTGCGTAGATACGGTGGCCCACTTCTTTCACTGGATGTTCAGTCACTAAGTTGGAATTGTGGGCCTCAGTGTACAGATGATGGGATGCATTATGATGGAGCTGTTTATGAAGCTGCTGTCCATATTTTGTTAAACGCATTACTCATTGAATCTCATCAAAAGCTTGGAGCTACATAGTTCGGATTTCAATTGAATTGTGCTACACACATTTGAAAGTCATGAAATTATCCAAGCATTTTTGAGCTTTTGACTCACACGAGAGGTTGAATTTTCAAATGTTTCATCTTTGATTTTATTTTTCCAGGTTTTTTCCTATTGCCTCCAGATTAGCTTAGGAGTAAAATTTTGTATTGATATTTACATATTGAAATTCATTGTTTCTTATTTCTTTTGATATCGATGAATATTGGATACTCACAACAGTTGGATTAAATGGTAACACTCAATAAGAAAGATTTGTACCAATAGTAAATAGATGCTTTTTAGCATTTATTGAAACTAGCTTTGTTTCTCTTAGAAATAATTTTTGATAGTTTGTGCACAATTTCAAAAGTACAGTTGCGAATGTATGTGACTTTTTTAATCCTTCTCCTAGTTTGCCATTATATATTCTTGTTGATAATCTTTCTCCTGATTGTTGATGCTATGATTTTGATTCTTGGTTTGAAATTTAATGTTGTTTCGGAAATGACGCCAGAAATTAGCTATACTTTTTGAGAGGATGAATTCTTACACTCTCAAAACGTATTACTAATTAGTAAATGATTGTTACTGTCAAGAATGCTGGTTAATCCAGTTATCTTCTCCAATTCCAGCTGCTAAATATAACTACTGTCCCAGTTACTTCTTTTCCAGTTGATTATGGTTATCAGTCTTAGCCGAGTACAAGTTTGATGCATGCTATTTGTTGGCTGTTCTATCAATTGACAATCTATACCTTGCAAATTCTGCTTAGAAGGTGTTCTATTTGGTATACCTGTTAAAACACAGGATCACAGATTGTCCAATTATTGATGTTCTAGTTGCTTTTGTCTCTTGGGTTATTTGCACCTACATTCCTTTTTCAAGTGTGTTTCAATGATTTTCTACACCATACATGCTACTATTTTTTTTCTGTTTGGTTCTCAAAGTGGGTCTTTAATGATTCTACACCTTGCATGCTACTGTCTTTTATAGAGTAGAACAAAGTTGCCTGCACTACAGTAATTTTAGTACTATGTTCTTTCAAAACGCAGTACTATGTATTTATCCATTCATTTGAAAAGATGGTGATATAAATGTAGTAGATATGTGGACGCCTGAATGAATATCCATCCTGCCCAGCTGTCAACTGAAGGTAATCTATGGGTTTTCTAGGCCAAATGTGCTATCTGTAACTTTTTTAGATTTCTGTCTCACTCAGTCAGCCTTATTTGTCAAAAGGTTTAGCAATGCACTTTGTGAAAGCATTTTTGTGTAAGAATCAACTCAGGAACACTCTAAATCATTTGCTTCTGGATTGTTTCGATACATTTGTCATCCTCTCAAGTCAGTTTTCCCGTAACAAGTCTTGGCCTGAAGCCCTTGTTTTTGCTGATATGTTGATTGCAGGATAGCATGTTAATAGATGAACAGTGAAATGTTACCCCCAAAAAAAGTTATAGATGAACACTGAAAGGTACTATTTCAGTTTGTCGTTATCTATCGTTTTGGAAATTCTTTTTGTTTTATTTTACAATAATTTTTTTTTAAAAAAAAATTCGTCATTCCTTGTGGGAGAATTAATAGCGATATTCAATAGTTGAGCTAGTATAGAAAGATAAATCAAATTTAAATTAACCAAACTTATTTATGAAATTTTTTCTCAGAAACCAATTCCAGATATTTTAACAAAATTTTCCTTCAATTATAATTGGGATCTCCAATTCTTAAATTCCTACTTAATTTAATCACATTATAATAAATTTTAAATCATTATTTTTTGGTTTGAGTACAATTATTCACATAATAAATTTTAAATTGTTATTTGTTGGATTATTTCAAAATGTAACAAATTTTCAACTGGGGATTTGTAACATTTTAGACAATTATAGTTTCCTAGCTTAAAATTGGAATAAAAATAAAATACTTAAAAATAGTAGAAAGAAACTGTTTAAATATTCAAATATATTTTTGTAAGGGTAAAAATGAGGAACAATTATTATTATTATTATTATTTGTTGCTTTCATAACTTTTTAATATTTTTAAGTTTTTTGTAAAATGAAGAAAAAAGAAAAGGAAAAAAAAAATTTTAACTGTTGGAAGGTTTTAGTACTGAATTTTAAATCATGTCAGATTGCCGATGTTCTCCCTTTTGGAAACATTCCAAATATATATATATATATATATATAAAGTTTTTATTTCAAAATTTATTTTAGATAATAATTTATCATATATCAAACTTAAAGAGTTTATTTAAGATGATACTCAAATTGATTATTTGACAAATAAGTTATTAAAATCTGTATTAATTTAACTATAAAATTATCTAATTAGAAAAACTAAATGAAAAAAAAATATATATTAAGAGAAATCATAAATAGACAATTATATAAAATAAAATTAAAAGATAATATGCATATATTATCTATTTTAAGAAAATATATTATTTATTTATATAATAAATATATAATTTATTAATACATTTTAAATAATATATTAAATTATAGCCTATACAATGCACATATTATGAACTAGTATATAAACTATATCGTTACAAGTAGAATCAAATTCAATTTTTTCACACGATTTGTTTTAAAAGGACTGATATTGTCATTTGACATGCTTGGTTTTACCTCACAACATCGCAGTATCCTCTCAAATAAAATGTTTTCTACATTTTTTTTTTTTTAATCCATAACAGTCATATATCTAATTTTTCCAACCACAATTCCAGACACTCCCACCCTGACTAGGAAAACAAAACAATTAAAGAAGACGGGGGAAAAAAAAATTAAATAAATAAGAAAGGTCTTGCCTATATGAATTATCAATCTTACAGCTACACTAAGTCTCAAATTGCTTGCCTTCAAAAGTCTGCTCAAAGTTCCAATCTTTGGGGGCCACATTGTAAGAGGTAAGCGTTAGTCCATCGCTACTCGTAACTTCAAATGACAGAGGTTGATTCTTTAGATCAGCGTTGGTATGCCAATTCTGCCCCCAATTCCTACCCATTGGAAGCCAACCCGTCCTTGAGCCCTTAATCTTCACTGCAGTTATATCACCAGCACCTGCAACGTTGGTGATCAGCACCGAAATGAAGATACCAGACCCTGAGATTGTAAATTGGATTCCTCCCTCCTTTCTGCATTTGATCCTGCTCAGCCAAATTTACATTTTAGAGAGTTTGAGCACATCAAGGACACAAAACCAACACAATTTGCTTTCAAATCAACAAGATATATTAGCTCCAAAAGAAGGAAATTCGCCAGAATACAACCTCCATCGCACACAAACAAACAAGCATTGCTTGCACACCTATAGAAATCTGTATATGTCCTAATGGACAAGTTTAGGCTCATTGAAGTATATCCACTTAGGATACTGCCACTGAACAAATTGTTCAGGTGTAAAACAACAGTCATTTAATTTGAACAACAAATGTCATTGAAAGACTAAGTTTATTGCTGGAAGTTGTAAAATGAAATGCCACAAGTTTGTAAACAAATAATTCAAAGCAATCAAAGCATTTCGTATGTGTAAGTCTGTTATTTAAAAACTGCTTTGCACCATGTTGTAAACAAGGATATTTCTTTTCGTATATCAGAATTTCTTTTAGTATATATTAAATAGATGCGACTGTCAGGTATGAACTGTGCTTCAAACGTCAACTGAAATCAACCAACACAGGAATTTTTGAACACCAATGAGGCATACGCTTACCCCCAAGGCTATGAGCCCAAGCAAGGTGTTTGACATACCAAGAAGAAACTAGTTACAGGAGAATTGTCAAGTATAAATGCAATGCTTGACAGAGACTTAAGAGCTGAAGTAGTTAAAAACCAATATACTCCAAGGTGTTCAGAAAGCGAGAAAAAAAACATGGATTTCAGGAATCGATTCAACCATTCAAACTTCAGCGTTCGAACTGGCCATAAAATTCATGCAACCCCAAAATCAGGAAAGAAGCTCAATTCTTCTCCATGCCACATATATATGTACCGCTTGAGAAACTGATCTATCCCCAAATTTTAGCATCACATTCCTATTACTTTCAAAACAGGTTTCAGTGCATACGTAAACTCAATGGCTGTATTTCTCCCCTAAAACAAAAAACATAGAATTTGCCTCCGACAACATTGTTGAAATAAAACATAGAATCTGATTGATAGCCTCACTACTTTGACTAGATATCAGTATTTCTTTAAATTTCTCAAGATCTCTATTTTCCGAACCATTTGATGCTCCTTCCTTTCTTTTCTTTTCTTTTTTTTTTTTTTTGTTTTAATTTTTTAAAGATATGGTGCTTTGTCTAGATAGTTCTAGGATTCAAAGCCAGCCAAAAACTGATGCTATTTGCATGACTTGGTCCCAGTATTCGCATATACAACTCCTCTCCTTGGTTACTGCTAATGAGTTAAGTTCGGTCAATAGAAGCATGCATCAAGATGTATGATGTTGAAAATGACATTCAATTGGACCACTTGAAAAATAAAATAATGATTTCTACCCAAAAAAAAAAATAATGAGAGCTATAGCCTTTAGGCATCTAACAAAAATATCATATTTTCATATATTTACTTAGAATGTACTTTTATCATATCAAGGTGCTATAAGATTATTTAATTGTGATTTAAAATTTTTTTTTCCCTGAATTGAAGAATCCCCATGCTTTCAAACAAATTATTAAAATGTATCAAATAACTCAATCCTTAATACTTCACTAATTGAAAGATAAATAGCTAATGCCATGCTATTAATATAATAGTCATTATAGTTTGGATATTTAAGAGCAACCCATTAAAAAAAAATCAAGTTCATGCATCACGCATGACGGTCCAAAATTTTCTTCTTTTGATGCAACTCTCGGCCTTTGGTGCTGTCTCCCACTTTCTATTTCTGTATTATATTACTAATCTTTTCCATTATTACTTTTATCATCAACTAATAATGAACCCAAAAACATATCAATTTCGAAGTCAAATTAATTAGCATTGTAACATAATATACACCACGCAGCCAAAATAATTCCTACTCAGTCCTAGAGTTATCAACCGTCGGATCCAAAAATTTTACCCGATCGACAGCTCTCATTTCTCCAAAATAAAAAATTTAACTGATGACAAAAAAAATGAACTTAGGTCTTATATTAAAATTAAAAAAAAAAAAGGATTATAATTAGAGTTAATTACCTGCGGTACTGAACGGGCATGTTACCGGCCTTCCAGATGGCGATCTTCTCATACGACTCAATAGGTAACACGAAGTGTTTGTTTGGCGGATTACAATGGCCACCGCCATCAGCAGTGAACCCATAGTTAGGAGCACAAAAATTAGTGGCCGTAACGATAACGGAAGTGCCAGGGATGCACCAACGCAGGTCATCCACGCACCGCAGCTCGAAGCAAGCGCCGCAGATCTGGCCCCGCTCGAACATAGCCTCACTGAGGCCCACAGTCGCCATCCCATACCCGGCTTTCCTTAGGTCTCCGTAACCGCAGGCGCCACCCACGGAGTCGCGAGGGTCGGAGGCGGCATAGTAAGTGGCGTGTGCGGATTGCCACTCGGAGAGAGAGGAAGAGTGAGGCAGAGGAAAGGCGGTTGGCGTGTGTGAAGTGACTGGTAATGATAATGTGATGAAGAAAAAAGCGAAGAGCGGCAGTGTCAGAGGTGACGGTGGCGACATTTCTTAGTTTTCTGAGTTAGAGTGGTGGGTGGTTGTTTCTGAGCGGTGACGTTTTAAGCATTTTGCTGGTACTGTGAAATCTAAAGGGGAAGGCACCCTTTTCTTTTTCAACTTTTTTTTTTTTTTTGCCTGTCTTCCCTATTACTTTACCGTTTGCTTGATGCGACTGCTATTTTTCTTCTCTTTGGGAAATGATGATTAGTAAGACTTCTTTTTTTGTTTTCATAATAGCAGCAAAACTTTAATGCAGTGGTTGGAAAACAGGAAAACAAGGAGAAAGGGAAAATAAAGGAGAAAAATAACGAAGGCATAAAATTTTTCTTTGAGAAAAGGGGAAAAATATGGGATATATATCCTGACACGTGTTCAGTTAATATCATGCATCAAAGATAAAATTATATGTAAATTTATAATTTTAATCAAAGATTATAAACTTTAAAATTGAGTCTCAATTTTTAATTTTAATATCAATGATGGCCCAATTTTAAATTTTAGAAAAAAATGAATGTGTTTAATCTTATATGGTAGTGGAGTAAGAAAATAAAATTAATTTTTAATATTGACTCATCAATCCACTTAAATTTTCACTTTCTCAATCTAATCTAAATGAAAGAAAGTAACGAGGAAGAGAGAAAAAATTAATTTTAATTAATTAGGGTTAGCTTTTGTGAAGTTAATTAAGTTTAGTTAGTTAGATTAGATAAACAAAATGAAATTCTAAGTGATTAATGAGTCAACCTGTGTAGATTCATGTACCTACACACGTGGCACACCTACATTTAATCTCGCTTGTGCATAATTGGGCCCAGCAATGCCAATAGCTTATCTATGTTAAACCGAACAAATTCATGAAAAATTGCAATCTTACGTAAACTCTCACTAGAGAAGAAAAGAATTAACCAATTCCATTCTTTCTTTCCTTCCTTCCTTCCTTAGTCTTCCTCTTGAAGAAGGTGAAAAGGAAAACATATTTTTAAACCATTTTATTTTGTCATGCCAAACAATCAACAAATAAAAGTTACTTCTTTTTTCCAAAGGTGACAATTCCCAGATGCAACTATTAGCATAGTTGACATATTATTTATTTATTTTCATCTTTGTAATTATGGTGTATATATTTCTGTAGCAGATTTTTAGGGATATATAGCAGATTCTTAGAGATATATAACAGATCTTTAGGGATATATTGTAATTATGGTATATCTAAAGATATATTGTAATTATGGTATATATATATTTCTGTAGCAGATTTTTAGGGATATTATAGCAGATTCTTAGCAGATCTTTAGGGATACATTGCAGATTTTTAGGGATGTAAATCAAAGGTTTTCTTTATTTAAATGAAAGAACTCTCACCTTGAGGGACATTCAGCAAAAGTGACAAATAGCACATAATCAAATTATAAAATTATCATACACACACATTGAATTCAATTATGGTTTCTACTCATCTTTTGATGTTATCGACCTTTACAGTAGGTTTGGCTCCCTCTCTATGGCTTCCTCAAAGTTTTGAGACCCTAGAATTTGATACATACATGGTTACAAGTATGTCAAAATGATCATGAATGCTTAGTGCATGATCCATGCAAGTGGACCTATGTTTATGCCTATATTCCTAATAGGGCAGCCTGAGCTTGCAATACTCTCACCATAATAACTCTAGATATACTCATCCAATTGACTTGATTCTTTTTTTCAAACAAACTAGACACATAAACCCACAACATATTCAAATTTCAGGTCAATATCAGACACACACAAAATGTGGTGAATTTTTAAATGTTGCCCT
>CATIWR010240237.1:0-17309 GCA_949677035.1 Omphalea diandra | reverse complement strand
CAGAAGTGATGGATTGAGAAGTATTTCATGGCCAATGCATACCCTTTTCCTCTCACCCCCAGATATCCCTCTCACAAACTTCCCACCAATTACTGTATTTTGGCTCCTGAAGTATTGATATAAATGATCATTAATGTTTCGCCGCAGATGACTAATCATCTATGTGCATGATATTAGGCAAAATTGCCCAAACAAGTGAACCAGAATGTAGGTCCATTACCCCTGCCGACAGGACAATACATGATTTAATTGTCACTTTTTCATGACCTTGAATTTCAGCACGGCAAACTTAGCTCTATATGTCTCCACAGAGGCGTCACTTCGATTTTCAGGGGATCATTTATCAGTAACTTCAGGAAAAGCTACTGTTCATTACCCTACTTATGAAGGAAGGCAACTTGAGATAGTTGCACCTTCTTTTCATCAAGTGGGAAGTGCAATTATGTAGTAGAAGATAAAAATCAAGAAATCACCTTTCAAGGCCTAGCTCAATCATGACATTCATGGCCCGTTCTTTTTTCTGTTCTTTACTTAAGGTATTAGGAAGACGTAGCAATGCAGCATAAGTAAGAGTTTCTTTAACTGTAAGATGGGAAAGAAGAACATCATCTTGTGTCACAAAGCCAATCCTGTTCCAATATATCATCAAATTATCAGGCATTCATTATCTGCTATATATAATACATATTACCAATTATAACTATTAGTTTGTATCAACCTCCGCTTTAAGGACTTGGCGTATGTTCGGCCATTGTAAGTGATGGAACCACTACTGAATTTGACCCTTCCACTAAGAAGATTAAGCAGAGTTGTTTTGCCACCTCCCGATGGTCCCATAAGAGCTAGAAGCTCACCTGAATGGGCTGAACCAGTGATTCCATGAAGTATATACTTCTCTGGATGCAGCTTGTATTTGACATCTTGGAACTGCATAAAGCTGGAAGTTAATTAATCATGTTCCGTTTGAATTTATTGTTGAGACAATAGTTCTCAGGGTAAATGTGATATGTTATATCCATAGAAACTGGAGAACCGCTAAACAACATCTAAAGGGGTCCTCAATCCTCATTCTATTGCATACTAACATCAACTATTATCAGCTAACTTCGTACTACCTTTAGGGCAATATGTAATGCAGATTCAAACTTGCAGGAATCGAAATCCTCCGTACGATCCGTAGGAGATTGACACATTGCACCATTCTCTGTGCAAAAGGGTGACCAGAAGTCAGCCTTGGAAAGACGTAGCCAGACGATAATCACTTAAGGTATAATCTTATTAATGTCATCAACATCACGCATGCAAGTTGCAAAAGGAAGAATATCCTAACAAGTCACTGTTACTATATATATATATAAGCCCCACTAACAAGGGAATTAACTAGCCTGTCGTATCAAAGCTTCCACATGAAACATGGTCGACAAGATGATCGTCCACAGTCACCAAAGTAAATGACTCTGTTTTACCCAAAAAGTTCTCTACTGAGGAATCGCTCTTCTTCTTCATCAAAATTATTGCAGCCTCATCGCTGTTTTCTGGCTGAACTGTGCTTGGGGATTTGCCACCAAACTTCCATTCTGGAAATATATACGTGTCATTTCCTGTACTTCTAAGTGTTGATGCAGAGTCACTACTCAACCCATCAAGTTTATCAGATTGCTGGCGTCCCAGTTCTTTCTTCACCTCCATTAAAGCTGAAACTGTTGCAGCAGAAAAGAGAATTAATTAGCACCATTACTTACTGCAAAATAAGCCCTCAACTTAATAGCAAAAAAAAGTTGAAATCATTAGTATTTAGATTTAATATTGATGCGTTGTTGCTGGGAAGGCTAATGAAATTGGAAGCAGAGAAGAAGTAGTGCAAGCGCACAACTAACAAAGATATGAATTACGAGATGGTTCCAAGCCACTGATAAGTTGTGAATATGCATGCGTAATATATATCAGCTTATATAGACCGCTCTTGTACTTTGTTGTCCTTAATTATTAGATCCATTAACAATAATTCTTGGTCAGGCAGTCATCCCACTCAATTTATTTGACAATTTAAATTAATTTTTTTAAAAAAGTTATAAATGCAATATTTTAAAATATTTAAAAATTATATCATTTTGTAAAAATTTTAAAAATATATAAAAACTACACTTTATTCAAAATTTAAATATTAATATATTTTTTATTATTTTTTATATTATACTTTTTCTAATTTGAAATATTTTTAACATTATTTAAATATTTTTTTAAAAATAAATTAATATATTCTATCGAATCAATTGAACTGATAAAATTAAAAATATTAGCTCATTAATTTAATTTCCAATTCAATTTTAAAAATATTAAAAAAATAGTAACATGGCATATTTCTTGAAATAATCCAAGCTATTTATTAATATTATTTTAATAATTTATTGCAATTTCACCAACACATGCCCATATGACTTGTCTAATGTAAATGTAGCACGTTTGTTTTGAAAGGAATTGGTTATGTGACATACAAGTTGGCTTTTCTTGTTGTACCAATAAATGAGGCAGCTTATATATAGCATTTTATCAATAATTTTAGCAGTTATTTAAAGGTAATTTACGAGTAAATATGCAGAAAAGTTGTATTATTATTGAATAATTTTTCAAAACAAATATAATAATGATTTGTTAAGCATCACAAATCTTAAAATGAAAAATAAAAGAAATCTAAATTTAAACAAAAATAAAGAAAAATAAATTAATAAAGTTTATGATAAAAAATTAAAATTTTTATTTTTTAATATTTTCATGCAAGATAACTTCAAGCCAATTTTTCGCAACAGTAGTAAAAATAATTTCATAGGTTAAGATGATAAATAAAAGCTATTTTTATATTTTTAAATAAGTAAAGCAAACTTTTTTTTCTTTTTAGTTGCATGAAAGATTTATCAAAGTGTCGTTTTTTTTCTCTTACTTTTTGGAATTATAAAGGCATTCAAGTATTAAGTATGATGTAAGACAATTTTTATTATTTCAAACTAAGAAATACTACATTTTTTTTTGTTAGTGAAAATCAAAAGTATTTTGGGTAGTAAATATAAATTTTAAGAATTTGACCACTTTTTAGGTGTTGTATTGACTAATTGGAAATATATTTAAAATAAATTATAGAATTAGGTAAGAAATGATTCAATCTGAAATAATTGCCACCTCTATAATATAAATATGATATAATATCAAGAATTAACTAGTAACTAGTTGATAATCTATATAATTCAATATATTATTTAAAATGCATTTAAAAATTTAAATATTTTATAAAATATGCATGTGGTCAAGTGAGGAATTTTTTTGTCCTATTTTTAAATTTCTTCTTTCATAGTTTTAACATAGTTTTTAATTATATAATTTTATATAATAAATTAATAAATCACTTATAATTGTTTATTTGCCAATAAATTAGTTTAACAAATAACAAAACTCATCATGAATAATTTTTAAAATCAAAATTAATTGTATGTATTTTGATTGATTTCTTCATGTGAAAAACAATGCGTTATGTGAAGTTGCAAAAGTTTTATTTTCAAATTAAATAGTTATAATGTATATATTGATATAACAAATAAAGAAAATTCCTATTTCTTTTTTAATTTTTAATAAACCAAAGAGTTTAAAGATTGTCAATTACAAGTTTTTTTTTAGTACCTAAAAAATACAAATAAGTAGAAATTTTGTTCCATTGTGTTGTAACTCTCAATTAAGGCAACAAAAAAAAAAAAAAAAAAAAGAATTTCTAAAAACAATCAAATAGAAAATTTTGAATTAATGATTATGAACAAATAAATTTTTGTTGTTTCTTAGGCAATTCGTGTGGCCATCTTTTAGTTCTGATCTCTCTTACTCTCAGTCTCTTATACGTAAAAGGGCTTTTTTTTTGTTTTTGCCTTCTTCCATGGAAAGCAACCCCTCACACTAAGAGTGACGAAGATAGCCTACCAAAATGTCCTTTTTGTTTTTGTTTTTTTCTCCAACATTTTACATTTCATTTAACCACAACAAGTACAGGAAGATAGCAAATAGCAGCAATTATACATATATCCGTTTCAAACCCTGAAATTATTCATAAATCTTAAAATAGAAAAGAGAATAGAATAGTTATTTTTAACCACTGAGGCCTGTGGTCTGGTGGTAGAAACTCAGGTTCAAGTTTCTCACACGTTGTTGAGACATTTCTCAACACTAATTCTCCGCTAACAAACTGCCCATCTTCAGAAACAAATTATTCACTGAGACTAAAATATTTGGTATTAAATAATAATTAATTTTTTTGATTAAGAACTTCGATTTTCAATTTTTCTATGCAGACCAAATTTTGAACAATTGCGTTATGGTACAGGAGGAAAAATCGAAATATCTATGGAAGGAAGGTTCAAGGGCCATCAGTTGCTGGAGCCACTTGACGAGTTCGGCATTGATAATTGTCAGCTCAAGAATCTGTCTTAAGTTTTGGCAATGGCAGCAAATCATTGAAGATGTTAAATGATTGAAATCGTTTGTTTATGAAAGCAACTAATTAACGTAACGTTGATATCGATTAGACTATTGTCAACAGCTACATAGCATTATCATGATAAATTAAATGCAAATTGAAATTACAAGTCAAGCAATTATGCTGATTGAAATTTCAAGACGCATAACAAATATTGTAAATTGTTAGTGCTATTATACATATATCAGAAATATGATGAGGCCAAAAACTGGGCGGTGCCCCGGCTACCATGGCATCTCATATATGCCTTAATTACATGTACCTTCTGTTGGGTAGCTTGTATAAAGGTGCCCTAAAGGAGTGGCTGAAACTACTCTTAAAGCCATGTTCTTCGGTCATATTGCTTTCAAGTTTCAAGCGTCAAGTTTTCAACCGTCAGGATAAACTGGATGAGGGCGAGGGCCATCCATTTTTCCGCGTAATCCGAGGACTTATCGCTATTGAAGAAAGTAATCGATAGGTCAAGTAGATTATCACTTGATTTGAGATGAGTCCAAACACTTTTTTTTTTTACCTTAATTGGAATTCCTGCAAATTCATGGAACCATGACTACAACCTTCTGTTGTTTCTGCTGATTAATGCTAGATTATACTTGTAATTAAGATTTTTCTACACTATTTATTTCACCCAAGCGATTTTCATTGTTTAAAGAGCTTTTAAAAAAATTGATTGAATTATAATTTTTTCTATTTAAGAAAAAAAAAACCATTTTTAATGCAAAATAACTTCTTATTTGAGAAATTTAAGAAATTCATTGAAGTAAAATAGTTGTAAATGAATTATATATACATATACCTGCTAATCAACGAATCATCACTTCATTTTCAATTATTAACAATCATCATTATTAATGATTGTTGATGACATTTATCGATGATTAGAATTGTCAACCATAATTTATTATTTTTACATATTTTTCTAATCTTTAATAATAAATGATACAAATATAAAATTTCTATATTTTAAGGACTTTTAAAAATTATAAATTAAAAAGAAATTTATATTTTTAACGTATTCCAAATATCAAAAAATAAAAAGCTAAAATTTTTCATAATCATAAATATATTATAAAAAAATATTTTTAAAATTAATTACTCTGAGTCTCTTATACTTTGACATAATTTATTAACACATCTTTTAATTTTTATGACATATTAAATATTCTTTTATTTGATTTCGTTACAATATTTATCACTCTGAACACCTGTATTTTTTATAATTGACTAATTTGCCTCTAATTTTTAGAAATTATGTAAAAATGTCAATTTATTTTGTTAAATTAATTTGTCCTTTCCATTAAATGTTTTATTGAAATTCTTTAAAATATCCATAATACTTCTAAAGAAACTTACATAACTCATCAACCTTATACCATAACACACATACACTACATCACTCAATAATGAATAAAAATAATTATTTTTACTCTATACTTATATCAAATGCTTTACTACTCTTCTCATTTTATGAGAAACTATTTGAAAACAAAATCCAATCAAAGCTCGTAGCTAAACTAAAACTATAAAAAAAATTTGATATTCTCAGTACATATAAAAACCACTCGCGTCCCCACAAAATATCAGGTTATTAATTTCTTTTCATAACCCATGCAAGCCATTCTTTTTTTTTTTTTTTTTTTTTTATTTGAAATCAAAGCAGGCTTTCATTGTTGTTGAATTAAACGTGCATCAGACAACAGAGCACTCAAAGCATAGACAGGTACGGTATTCAACCAAACTGCCTGCCTAGATGAACTCTTTGCTTCCTTTGCTAAACAATGCGCCATTTGGTTAGCCTCCCTCTTCACATGGATCAGACTCATAGTAGCTGGTAAAAGGCCCCGTATATCCTCCAAAATGAAATCATACTGTGCGTATCCCTTGGCAACTCGATGTAAGCGCTGGACAAGTGTTAAGTTGTCTACTTCAACAACAGAAAGACGCCAAGTGTATTGCCCAGCCCATCTCAAAGCTTCTCAAAGAGCCACACCCTCCATGCATTCTACACTCTGCAAAGCCATGCTGTCAATGATATATTATCTCCTATAATTAAGGGATAATATCAACTATAAATATATCATTTTTCTGCTGTAATTGGGGCATAATAGTAATAATTAAATGATATTATTGTTGTTGTAAATAAGAAAGAATTAGTGCTATAATTGTGGGATTTAGTTGACTTTTGAGGGATAATTTTACTGCCATAAATAGGGAGTAATTAGTGTTGTAATTAGGGGATTTGATTGAGAGAAATTAGTGTTGTAATTGTGGGATTTGATTGACTGTATCTGATCTATATATAGAAGGGAGAGCTCATAGTTTTGGGCATCCAATTATTCACCCAAAATCTGTGTTTGTATCTTTCTTTGTTATTTTGTGTTTGTGTCTTTCTTTGTTATGGTATCAGAGCCACTTTCTTGTTTGGTGAGATTGTGAGTTTTTTTGGTTAGTTCTTGAAAAGAGTGGTAGCTTCTTGGTTTGAACTTTTGAGTTATTTTTTTTGGCAATTTCTTTCAGAATTTTAGTCATGGAGAAAATAGAAATAGTTTGTGTCAAGTTCTCTGGTAAGAATTATCTTGCTTGAAAATTTCAGTTTCAGATTTATGTTCAAGGGAAGGAACTATGGGGACACATTGATGAAACCAACTCTAGGCCTGCTGATCCCACTAAAGCTATTGATTGGGACACCAAAGATGCTCGAATCAAGAGTTGGTTATTGCAGACTATGGAACCAACTATTGTCGTCAATTTGCGACCGTATAAGACAACCAAAACTATGTGGGATTATCTCAAGAAAGTTTATGATAAGAAAAGCTCAGCCAAACGTTTTCAATTAGAATACGACATTTCAATTTATGCTCAAGAAAATTTGTTGATTCAGGAATATTATACTGGGTTTATCACATTATGGACAAAATACACAGATATCGTGTATGCTTCTGTTCCTGCTCGCTCTTTAGAAGATGTTCAAACTCTTCGTCAAGTTCGTCAAAGGAATCAGTTCTTGATGAAACTTCTATCTGAGTTTGAACCTGTGCGTTCAAATTTACTGCACCGGATTCCACCTCCCTATTTGGATGATTGTTTGCATGAACTTCTTAGGGAGGAGCATCATTTTTTTACTCAAGCCACTTTGGAACAAAAAGGAAGTTTTGTTAACATTCTTAATGTTGCTTATGTTGCTCAAGGTAAACAACTTATTCGAGATCCACGTAATACTCAATGTTACAGTTGTAAGACATTTGGTTATATTGCCAATCAATGTCCTAAAAAATTTTGCAACTATTGCAAAGTTAAAGGACACATTCTCTCAGAATGTCGAAAGCATCCCCAGAGTCGCAATCCTCGTGCCTTTCACACTTCTACTACCAATATGATGAATGATCCTTCTACTGTGGTTACTGCCTCTTCTTCTCAGCCAGCAATCCTCTCTCTCATTGAAGAGCATATTCAATAGATGATTGTGTCGACTCTTTCTGCTCTTGGTCTTACTGGTAAAACTCCCCTCACTTTCTAAATTATGGTTTTTTGACTCGGCAACTTCAAACCATATGACTCCTTCATCTGATATCCTTATTAATGTTAAAAAATATAATGGTGACTTGCAAATTGAGACTGCCAATGGGGATCATTTCCCATCACTTCTGTTGGTGATATTTCCTTCTCTCCATCACTGAAAAATGTTTTTGTTCCTCCTGACTTATCTGCTCATCTTCTTTTTGTTGGACAAATAGTAGAAAATAATTGCCAAGTTATTTTTTCTCCTTCTGGTTGTGTTGTACAGGAGCTGATGTCAGGGAAGACAATAGCGGAGGGACCTAAATGGGGCAGACTCTTTCCTCTTTATCTTAATGCACCAACTAAGCCAATAAGTGTTATTTCCTTATTTTGTAATTCTGTTAAGCATGATTACAAATTATGGCATGTAAAGCTAGGTCATCCAAATGATCAAATTCTTCTATCAATGTTAAAATCTGGGGTGTTGAGCAATAAACTTCCTTTTTCAGCCAAAGATGTCACTATTGATTATTATAGTTGCAAAATGGCAAAAAGCAAAACTCTTCCTTTCCCATCTCATCATAATCATTCATCTCATTGTTTTGATTTGGTGCATAGTGATGTTTGGGGGATTTCACTAGTCATATCTCATACTCATTATAAGTATTTTGTCACTTTCATTGATGATCACAACTGTTTTGTTTGAATACGATGCAAATCTGAAGTTTTTGATGCCTTTCAAAAATTCGTAGCTTTGATTGAAAATCAATTTTCCCGAGGTATCAAAAGCTTTCGATCTGATTCTGGGGGGGGGGGATATATATCTCAAAAATTTCAAGATTTTCTTCAACAGAAGGGAATTATTTCTCAACGAAGTTGTCTGTATACACCTCAACAGAATGAAGTGGCAAAGAGAAAAATTGTCACCTTCTTGATGTGGTGCGTTCCTTACTTATTGAATCTTCTGTTCCATCACATTTTTGGGTTGAAGCTCTATCTACTGCTGTACATCTGATAAATAGACTTCCATCCCCCACTCTTAACCATCAAACACCATATTTTTGTCTCTATAATCAACAACCTGCATATAATCATTTACATCCATTTAGATGTGTCTGTTTTGTTCTTCTTCCACCTCATGAAAGAACTAAGCTCTCTGCTCAATCTGTTAGATGAGTTTTTCTTGGTTATGCATCACATCAAAAAGGTTATCTATGTTATGATCCCACCATTCAACGACTTCATATTTCTCGTAATGTCATTTTTCTTGACCAATAATATTTCTTTCCCTTCCATGATGCCACCTTACACTTTCCTTCTCATTCTCTTCTTCCTGCATTTGAGGATGAGGTTAATTCTTTTAATGTTATTTCTTATGATTCCATCACACAATTTAGGCCTGGTATTGTGTATGCAAGGCGAAGCAGGAATGAGGACCGTTCTAATGGCCCTCCCTATGAGTCCTTTCCGACACCAGTAACTGACATCACCATTCCAATAGTTCGACGGTCCACTCGAATCTCTCGACCTCCTGACAGGTATGACTATTCTCCAGAGAGATTTGGTAATCATACACCTTTAATTACAACACTATCCTTTGTTATTATACCTACCTCTTACTCACAAGCTATAAAGCATGATTGTTGGAAACAAACTATGCAGGAGGAACTTGATGCATTATAACAAAACAATACTTGGGATCTAGTACCTTGTCCATCCTCTATCACTCTCATTGGGTGTAAATGGGTGATTTCTATCAAACTGAAATCTGATGGATCTTTGGATCGATACAAGACTCGACTAGTCGCTCTTGGAAATCATCAAGAATATGGGATAAATTATGAGGAAACTTTTGCTCCAGTTGCAAAAATGACTACTGTTTGTACAATTTTGGCTATTGCAGCTTCTAAGGACTGACCCATCCACCGGGTGGATG
The DNA here is from genome assembly GCA_949677035.1 of Omphalea diandra. NCBI lineage: Eukaryota > Viridiplantae > Streptophyta > Magnoliopsida > Malpighiales > Euphorbiaceae > Omphalea > Omphalea diandra. The sequence continues at coordinate 7,362 of CATIWR010240237.1, read as the reverse complement.
TCAAAAATACATTTCTTCATGGGGATCTCTAAGAAGATATTTACATGAGGCCTCCTCCGGGATTGAAGACTTCTAATGTTGCAGATGTTTGTCACTTGAAACGTTCATTATATGGGCTCAAACAAGCCCTTCGTGCTTGGTTTAAGAAATTTCAACAAACACTTATTTACCTTTTCTTTGTGTAAAGCCAGTATGACCCCTTTTTATTCTTGCAAAAGACTTCCCAAGGTATTGTTATCTTACTTGTCTATGTGGATGATATTATTATCACTGGTACTGACATTGGTGAGATTCAACAACTTAAAGCCTCTCTACATGCTTCATTTCACATGAATGATCTTGGATCCCTTGTTTATTTTTTGGGGCTTGAAATTCACAGAAGTAGCAAAAGAATCTTTATAAACCAACATAAGTATGTTCATGACATTATTCATTTGGCAAGCTTATAAGATTCTACTCCTGTCGATACACCTATGGAAGTTAATGTCAAATATCGACAAAATGAAGATGATTCCATCCAAGATCCGACATTATATCAGAGACTCGCTAGTAGTCTTATTTATCTTACTATTAGTTGACCAGATATCTCATTTGCAGTTAATTTAGTAAGTCAATTTATGGCTTCACCGCATCATTTACATATGGTCACGGTTAAACGCATTATCCGCTATCTTCTTAGTACTCTTACTCGCGGACTCTTCTTTCCATCTAGTACATCTCTTCATCTCATTGTTTATAGTGATGCAGATTGGATTGGTTGTCCTGATACACAACGTTCTATTACATGTTGGTGTGTATATTTGGGTGATGCTTTAATTTTTTGGAAATGTAAAAAATAAGAACGAGTATCCAAATCCTCCATTGAGACTAAATATCATGTTTTGTCCTCTGCTTGTTCAAAAATTACTTAGTTACGTGACTTACTCTCTAAATTAGGTTATCTACAATCTAGTCCTACTCTTCTCCATGCCGACAATACCAGTGTTATTCAGATTATGGCAAATCTTGTATTTCATGAACGGACCAAGCACATTGAGGTGGATTGTCACTCAATTCGTGAAACTTTTATTACTCTTCCACATATCTCTACAGATTGTCAAATTGCAGATATTCTCACAAAACCTCTCACTCGTGCTCGCCATCAATTTTTTGTAAACAAATTGATGCTCACCAGCATCAATTTGAAGGGGGGTGTCAATGATATCTTGTAGAATATTTATCTCCTATAATTAAGGGATAATGTCAACTATTATTTTTCTGCTATAATTGGGGGTTGTAATTGGGGCATAATAGCAATAATTAAATGATATTATTGTTGTTGCAAATAGGAAAGAATTAGTGCTATAATTGTGAGATTTGGTTGACTTTTGAGGGATAATTTTACTACTGTAAATAGGGAGGAATTAGTGTTGTAATTAGGGGATTTGATTAGGAGAAATTAGTGTTGTAATTGTGGGATTTGATTGAATGTATCTGACTTATATATAGAAGGGAGAGCTCATAGTTTTGGGCATCTAATTATTCACCCAAAATATGTGTTTGTGTATTTCTTTATTATTTTGTGTTTGTGTCTTTCTTTGTTACATACAACTGTTTGGACGTGGCAGCCTTAACCACCCCCATATGCCCTCGAATTACAGCCCCGACTGCTGCCTTGCGTGACTTTGAGTCCATAGAAACATCAACATTGAGCTTATACAAACCCACACCTAGGCTTTGCCAACTCGTATCCATCCTCCTAACAGTTAATGTACCACTTTGATTCAACCTACCCTCCCTCTTATCTACCACTTTCCTGTAATGGTGCAAGGATGAAAGAGTGTTTTGGATGATAATGCTCGGGTTGCATTCCACATTGTCCCATACTTTGCGATTTCTACTTCACCAAATTGCATCCACAGTTGCCACACACAAGGCTTTACCATTATCGTCTAAGGCTTGAAACACTTCCTGAAACCAGTCCTACCTAATTGGCTCACCACGTTAATAATGACCTAGGAATAAGGAGCAGCGCTCCAGCAGGCATGACTAAATTCATATTCTTAAACAAGTGCAGCTCAGTTTTGGGTTCCAATCCACGTAACAAGTATTGTGGAATGATATTCACCTATTTGGAAACTAAGTTCACACTTGTAGGAAGAAAACCCGACATAAGTTTCCAGCTAGTAAAACTTTACCTTGTTAGTACATGAACGTCCTATAAATTCTTCTAAAATCCATTATTAGCCGAACTCGAAGGATTCCACCACATTCTCTGACATGGCCAACCTATATCCAGACCGAATTATGTAGAGTCAATGTTTATAGTTGTACCAACCTTAGTTGTTCTGATTTACACCCAACGCTAAGGGAATAGCCAGGATAAGATCTACATCTCTCGACATAAAAATCGACTTGATTAGCTCTTCATGCCAAACACCATCTTTGATTAAATCAGACGCATGAGACATTACAACCAATGGGTTTAGGTGTTACAACTCGAAATGATGTTGACATTGGTAACCATTGCTGATCCCAAATTGAAATCTATTTCCCATCACCCACACACCATACCAAACCTTTGCCAAGTAAAGGGATAACAGCACATGTACTCTAATAATAACTAGGGAATCGAGTTCCATCAACACATGCTTGCAAAACACTTGAGCTAGGATAATATCTAGCTTTGAGCACTCTAGCCGTTAGCGAAGAATCAGATGTAAGAAGGCACCAACATTGTTTGGCAAACATTACAAGGTTAAATTCCCTAAATTGTCTAAACCCCATTCCCCCTTTTTCCTTAGACACACATAATCTCTCCCAAGATGTCTAATGAATCTTTCGCGTACCCCCTTTTTCACCTCACCAAAAAGAGTTCATAATCTTTTGAAGCTCATCTGCAATGAAGTAAAGAACTTAGTATACATTCATTGTAAAAATCAATAATGCCTGTACTATTGCTTTAATCATGATCTCCCACCCGCTCTAGCCGTCAGTGAAGAATCAGATGCAAGAAGGGGCCAACATTGTTTAGCAAGCATTGCAAGGTTAAATTCCCTTAATCGTCTAAGCCCCAACCCCCCTTTATCCTTAGACATAAATAATCTCTCCTAAGATGCCCAATGCATCTTTCCCATACCCTCTTTTTCACCTCACTAAAAAGAGTTCATAATCTTTTGAAGCTTATCCGCAGTGGAGTAAGGAACTTGGTATACATTCTTTGTAAAAGCCGGTAATGCCTATACTACTGTTTTAATCATGATCTCCCTTCCACCCACAGACAAACACCGTCCTTTCCACCCACAGACAAACATCGTCCTTTCCATGATTTTAGCTTCTTCCTAAACTTGTCAAGCAAATAACTAAGAGCCTCTCTTCTAGATCTGCCAATAACAGATGGCAATCCTAAATAAGATAAATTAAAGACAGTCGAGCCAATTCCTAGTACATCCACATATGCATCCCAATGTCGTTGCTACACTGATGTAGAAAAAATGTTCTCAATTTAGCTAGATTCACTAATTGTCTAGAGGCTGCCTCATAAAACCTCAACATCTGTAGCTCTTTAGCCTCCTCTGGTTTGGCTTGATGGTTGTAGAAATAATATAGAATTGAAATTTATTTGGAAGCAGAAGACTGATAATTTCATTGATTGAAACATGCTTAAATATATGAATTTGCAATAGAAAATGAGAAATAATAGCAACTAATTAGCTAAACTTTAGCCACTAATAATAACAGATAGAAAAATCAAAACAGCTCATAAAATCATGGACTTTAAATCTAGACACTTTCAACAATATCTTTGACATATTCAACAGTAATTTCAACAGGTTCTAAGACACAATTTTCACACTTCTTCTTGCCTTTGAAGCTGCAAATTCCAGTCTTTATCTTCAGTTCTTCAAACTTGATTTTGGGCAATGCTTTGGTGAATTCATCAGCTATCTGATCTTCTGATTTACAATAAATCAATTTGACTTCACCTTCTTGTTAAATTTCTCTAAGAAAGTAAAACTTGATCTTAAAATGTTTTGTCTTGTCGTGAAACACTGGATTAGAGGAAATTGAAATGGAGGCCTGATTATCAACAAATATTTGTGTTGATTCTTATTGCTTCAAACACAAATATTGAAGTATTTTACTCAACCAGATGGCTTGATTTGCTGCAGTTGTTGTAACAATAAATTTAGCTTCTGTTGTACTTTGAGCAATAATTTCTTACTTATATGAACACCAACTGATCACACTTGAACCAAGGTTGAAACAAAAACCAATTGTGCTCTTCATATCATCATTAGAACCTGCCTAATCACTGTCAGAAAAATTGACCAGCTGAAACTGATTAGTTTTACCATACTTGATGTCATAATCAATAATTCCTTTAACATATTTGAGAATTCTTTTGGTAGCCTGCATGTATTCTTCACTTGTACAATGGATGATCCTGGAGAGAAGACTTATTGCTTGTATTATATCAGGCCTAAAAGCTGTGAGATACATGAGACAACTAATCAAGCTTCTGTAAAGATTCTCATCCACTTTGGCAGATCCATCATCTTTACAACTTTCCATATGAAATTTCTTTAAAATTTTCTTGGCATATTTTCTTTGACTAATGAAAATTAGATTCCTCTATTGCCTTACTTCTAGACCTAAAAAATAGGTCAACAATCCCAAGTATGTCATCTCAAATTGCTTAAACATTTCAGACTTAAACTCATCAACAAGCTCTTGATTGTTTACTGTGACCAAAAGATCATCAACATAAACAGAAATAATGATAATGTTAATGCCTTCATTTTTACGTAGAGAGTTGCCTCGCTCAAGCTGTTATTAAAGCCTAAGCTAATCAAGTGATCATCTATCTGATTGTACTAGGCTCTTGGAGCCTATTTAAGGCCATATAAAGTTTTCTTTAGTAGATTGTCTTATTGGCCCTGCACAACCAAACCATCAGGTTGCTCTACAAATATTTTCTTTTTTAAGAAGCCATTTAAAAAAGCAATCTAACTGGAATACTTTCTAGCCCTGTTGCTCTGCTACAACAAGAAGCAATCTGATTGTATCAAGTTTGGCCACTGGAGCAAAAGTCTCTGAAAAATCCACACCAAAGACTGTGTATATCCTTTCACAACAAGCCTGACCTTGTACTTGTTCACTGACCCATCAACATTGAATTTTATTTTGAAAACCCATTTAACTCCAATGACTTTTCTATCTGAAGGCCTTTATATAAGTTGTCATGTGTGATTCTTCTCAATCATGCTTAGCTCTTCTTCCATGGTTGAAAGCCATTTTTTGTCTTGCATTGCTTATTAAACTCCAACTAGTTCTATTATAGCTACATTGCATCTGGTATAGATGTTTACAAGTGATTTGGTTCCTCTAATAGGTTGGTCATCAACATCATCTTTGTTGGGCTGTAAATTGACATCAGCTTTTGCTTTTTCATTTTTTGAATTCCAATCATATCATACATCCTCTATGAACACTATAGATTGAGGCTGAAAAATTTTATAGGCTTTGGAGAAAGTGTTATAGCCTATAAAAATGTCAGGTTCAACCTTCTTGTCAAGTTTGTCTCTCTTGATCTGTGGCACGTGAGTACAACATAAACAACCAAATATTTTTAGATTTTTCATATTAGGTTTGAACCCATACTATGGCTCAAAAGGAGTCTTCCATTTACAGCTTTTGTAGGAAGCCTATTTAACAAGAACACGACTGTGTTTGTTGCTTTTGCCCAGTTCTCCTTAGGCAAACCTTTCTCATGCATGAAACATCTTGCCATCTCAAAAATGGTCACTGACTCCATTTTGTTGTGGAGTGTATAAGGCTGTCAATTGATGCTCAATGTCAGCTTCGTCACAAAACTTATTAAATTGGTCTGAAGTATAGTCCTTGCCATTATCTGACCTTAACATTTGAATGATACAACCACTTTGGTTTTCAATCCATTGCTTAAATCTCTAAAAAATGCATGTAACTTCAGATTTAAATTTGAGAAAATAAATCCAGCACATGTGAGTGAAGTCATCAATAAATATTATATAATATTTACTCCCTTTTAGTGAAGGAGTTTTTTGAGGTCCAGCGAGATCAGTGTGGATGAGTTGCAACTTTTTTTTTACTCTTTATACAAATTTTTGGAATGGAAGTCTTGCTTGTTTGACATATTGACAAGCCTTGCAACTTAGTAATTCTGATTCCAAGTGAGGTAAGCCATGGACCAGCATCTTTCTTTGCATACTTAGCACTATTGTATGATGAAAATGACCTAGCCTCTTATGCCAGATTTCTGCATTGTTTTCGATGACTGGATAAACTACTTGTTTCCCCTCCGTTGGATCAAGCGAGAAGCTTTTGCCTCTCATTTTGATTCGAAATACTTCATCATTATTTGTATCCTTGATTAAACATTGCTTCTTCTTAAAGATGACTGAAAATCCCTTTTCAACTAACTGCCTAACACTTAGCAAGTTTTGATCAATGTCATGTACATACATAACATCAGAAATTAGTTTTGTACCTGTGCAACTTTCAATGGCTATGGTTCCCTTTCCCTTGACTGTGACGTAATCACCATTGCCAATTCTGACTTTTGATACTTGTGATCTGTCCAGATCTTTGAAAAGTTCTAGATCACTAGTCATATGATTGGTACATCCGCTATCCACTAGCCATCATTCGCTTGAGTTGCTACTAGTAAATCAGGTTGCTACGAACAATTGTTCTTCCTTTTGTAGGTCAGCAATTTGAGCCTTATTCTTTTGTTGCAAGTTACTTTTGCAAATTTTCTCATGATGCCCCAACTTATTACACTTTTCACACTTGACATCAAGTCTTCTCCAACACTTGAAAGGAGGATGACCTTTTTTTCCACAATGCTTGCAAGGAGGAAATCCTTTATTTTTTTTTACTCCAGTACTATTGTTTGTGATACTAGTTGCATGTTGTGAATTAAAATTCCTTTTTTTGAATTTCTTCTCCTTGCTTTTTCTTTCTTGGTTGACTTGCAACTCAGCCCGCAATGGCCCTTCTACAAAACCTTCAGCCCTCATTAATCTTCTTTGTTCTTGAGCCTGCAAAGCATTCAATAATTCTACCAAAGTAACTTTTGACAGATCTTTAGTATTTTCCAAGGTAGGAATAGTAGTTTCAAATCTTTCAGGAACAGTTACAAGTATTTTCTGAACAATTCTAGAGTCAGAAAATTCAAAACCAAGTAACCTTACTTTATTGACAATGTTGAGAAGCTTATCTACATACTCTTTAATTGTCTCAGATTCTTTCATTTTCTGCATTTCAAATTCTTTAACCAGATTTAACACTTGCATTCCTTTGATTCTTTCATTTCCTTCATATTCACTTTTGAGGAAA
>CATIWR010240235.1:0-17490 GCA_949677035.1 Omphalea diandra | reverse complement strand
ATTATAATATTATAATATAATAACGTAAAATTTCACAATACTTTTATAAACAATGTACTTGTGAACAGTTAAGCTTGAGCTTATAATGAAATAACAAATCAAAATTGAACATTATGATCACTCTCATTTAATTATTTTCTTTTTTTGAATATTAAAAAAGAAAATTTGTATTAGTAAAATTTAAATATTACGTTCCCTCCTAAATAGACACCTGTCTCTCATTCCACTAGCGTCCTTGGCATTATTACTAACACCAAACCTTTACAAAATCAAATATCTCCTCCTCTTTGCTTGATGACTATCCCACCATCCTTCCTTCGCCTTTCGCAGTCGTCTTCTATCTTTATCGTTACCATCACTACTCATATTGCCTTCACCCATCAACCCCTGTCGAGCCCACCTCCTTCAAACGCCATGATCAACATCAACCTCAAAAACAGAGCTATGTTTTGGCTCGTGTGTGTGAGTGTGTGTGTGTGTGTGTATATATATGCACAATCTTTTAAGCATTGCAACCAGTCAACTGCCCACTATATCCGCCAACAATTGGTGCCTTTTCCGGTATTTACTTTTTCTCAACTAAATCCAGAAGAGTAGTTGTTTGCATTGAATTGTGATTAAATAGATCAAAGAGACGGCATTTAACCAATCCAGTGAATGAATCGTCTATTCAGAAGGTGTTTAATAAGCTCAATATAATTAACCAAACTGATGACTTCAAGAGATCAGCAGCTACAGAAATGCTTTATCACATGCAAATTGTGGCAAATAATTGCTTTCGGTTGCCCTATTACCAATAAATATTTTATTTTCAGCTGATATTTTCTACGCGTGTGCTTCCTCACCACAACATATATCCAATTATGACTCAAGGCAATAGACTAGTGAGAGTCTCATTGTACAAGTTACTTCTAAAAAAGTCAGTTTTTCCTATTGATAATTATGAAACTCACTTCTGTCATAAAATTCGATTTTGCTTAATTAATTAAGCTCCTTAGCGTTTCAATTCTCAACTTTATAATCGCATATATTAACTATAAAAATTAGTACTATATTGAAGTAACAAAAAAAACCCAGATCAGATTATGCGTTGAATTTATAGTCTTGCTTGTAATAAAGTAGTGAGGGAAAAATAAAGCTAGCTAACAGTTGTCATGTGACCAGCTGCATAAAGATTACTTTTAGACATGTAGATTTAATTAAATCATGCTTAATAGAGTCAAGCAAATTAACTGGCACAAGGAATTTGCAGCGACTCTATAGGAAAGGCAGAATATTAGTCAAATATCCGCGTTGTTAAAGGATATAAATGGCTGCTGATTATGCCCGCACTATGACCAAAAGCACTGACCAAGGCATATTCTATTTTTACTCTTTGTATCATACTTTAATTACAACACTAATTACTTACCTATAGAAAACCAGTATTTATAGGAAAATTAGGTCTGCATAGCCAGCTAAGCCTAGTTAGCTCTACTATGAGCTATATGATATATTGTCGTTGAAAATTTAACCATTTGTTTTCTTGATTATATGACTGTGTTCAGATAATTAACAAGTAGAAAAGAGAAACACAAGAAGTTTAATTAGTAAAAGAAACTTGATCATATGTAATATTATAAATTAATTAACTTATCTTCTTAATTAATCACTAACAAGTAATCACATATCCATAGCTCTATATATATAAATAGATAAGAGTGATTAAGAACATAACAAAAAAAAATTAGCATGTAAGTGCTCTTTCATGGTTTGTTGTGCTTCTGGGTGTAGATATAATCAATATGAGCAGCAAGAGTTCTTCTCATTAAGCACTCTTCTTCTCCAATTCCTTCACAGCTTTCTTCTACCGCCTCTTCATGCTCTGCCCCATAACCCTATACATATAATTAGCCTAGAAAAGTTAATAAATTAATTTACATGCCATGAAAACCATATTACTAACTAGTATATATATGTATATGAGTGTGTTGCAGTAAGCCAAAAACAAGTCAAGTTGGACTAGCTAACCTCTTGTTGGTCCCTGGCCAAGGCGGCATTAGAAAAGACTGGCTCGGGGCGGCCGGCATAGGTTAGGTGGAGGAGGAGGGCGACCAGGATTAAAAGGGTGGTGGCAACCTTAACTTTAGCTTTCATGGCTTATGTTCTTTGTTTGATCTGAGAGAAAAAGGTAGCAAAGATAAGAATAAGTCATTGGCATTTTGAGATACGAAAGGATAGAATGTGTATTTATAGAGGTATGCGTAAGAGTAACGTAATCGTCCATGAGAACTCGAGAAGCTGGTTGAGATTTCAACTATAGCAGCTTATTCATTGATACATTTATGTCTTACGACTCTTATTTTTGAAAATAGTTACGCTTTATCTTTTCATGAATGTACAAGCGAGTGAAACTTTTTCATGTCAAAAATTTTAAATTTATGATAAACTTTTTTTTTTTTTTTTACAAAAGAAAAATAGTCTAATAAATTAATACTTTATTTAAAAAACAAAATAAATATATTTACATTTGAAAAAAAAAATCCTTGAATTAATAGAAAAATGGATCCACATTCAGAAGAAATATATGAATTAATGATGAGAGGGTACTAGAGGTAGCGGTCTGGTCTAACCGCCCGAAAAAAACAATCCAAACCTGACTCTAGTTCAAAGCAAATATGAAAGGACCTGAATCCAAAATTTTTTTGTTCATATAAGGATCAACTTGATAAGTCGGATCAAAATTGATCTGAATGGGTTAATCTGTGACTCGATCAAATTGACCAGATGATAATATAAAAAAAATATTACTAAATATATAAAAGATAGAATAATTAAAATAAAAAATTATTTCAAAAAATATTTAGGTTATTTAATTAAATTTAAAATTAACTTTAATATTTTTATTTAAAAATATAATGAAATTTTTATATTTTAATAAATTTATTAATTTTTACTGTGCTTTTTATGTGCTTAAATTATAATTTATTATGATAAATTATTTAATAATAATAAAAATTATTTGTTATGATAAAATAATTTTATCATAGTTTTAAATTATTTAATACAGAAAAATATTATTATCGCAGTATTATTTCTCCTTATGTGTAATTTGGTAGACACTATATTGTGATAAAATATTATAATGAAAGAGTATATATTATAATTTATCTCATATAGTCATTTATTATATAAAAAAAAGTTAAAAATTTATAGGCTCAGTGATTAAGAAAATTTAAAAATTTTCGCGAATTCTCAATTGTACCTAAAAGTTCTAATTAAGTCAATTATACACTAATTTAATGAATTGGATTCAATTACACCATATGTCAAAATCTGGTATATTTAGACTTAATTGATTCTTATATTTTTTTCAATTAGTTCAATCAAATTCAAAATTAAGTTTAAATCTTACTAATATAATATTTTTATTTTTAATGAATTTAAATATTTTTTCACAAAAATATCAAAATTTTATTTTTATTTTAGTTGATAAGTAAATAATTTTGTATTAATTTTATGTCTTAAAATTATAAATTTTGTTTTTTATATATTTAAATAATAAATTAGTAACTCCTTAATTTTTATTTTAAGAATAAATTTTTTGAGAATGTTCAAAGTCATATCATGTAATTGAATTTTTAACTATTTCTTAAAATTTTCTATTTTAAATGGTTTAAATAATTTATTATTTAAAATATACAAATTAATTTTTTAAGGAGAGAATGAAAGAAATTTTTTCAAATGAATGATTGAGAAATTTATAAATTATGAATTTAAATTTTAAAATTTTTAGATTTTTTAAATTTAAATATAAAATTATCCAATAAAAGTATATAATAAATTTAATTAATTAAAGATGAGATTAAATTGAATAAAAATAAAAGCATCATCTTAATTAAGCTCTGTAATTGATTTTTCAAATATTTCTTAAAGTTTTTTAAATGATTTAAATAATTTATTTTTCAAAATATAAAAACTAAAATTTTAAGGAGAGATTAAGTGAAATTTTTTTAAAATGAGATATTAAGGGATTTTATGAATTATAAATTTAAAATTTATATTTTTAAATATAATATTAAAATTTTCATATAAAAGTATATAATAAATTAAGGGATTAAATTAGATATAAAATAAAAGTATTATCTTAATTAAGTTCGCATAAATAATTTTTAAAAATTTTATTTAAATATTTTAAATAATTATTATTTAAAATATAATAATTAATTTTTTAAGAAGAAATGGAGAAATTTTATAAATTATAAATTTATATTTTAAAGTTTATATTTTTTAAATTAAATATAAAATTAAATTTGATCATCTAGAAGACAAAATAAATTTAATTAAGCTAAAAGGAGATTAAATTGAATAAAAAATAAAAATATCATCTTAATTAAATTCATGTGGTTGATTTTTAAATATTTCTTAAAAGCTTTTATTTGAATACTTTAAAATTTTATTATTAAAATATAAAATCAATTTTTTTAGAAAATTGAGAGAACTTTTTTTATAAAAAAATTAGAGATTGAGAGATTTTATAAATTATAAATTTAAATTTTAAAATTTAAATTTAAATATAAAATTAAAATTCATCATATAGAAAATACATAATAAATTTAATTAAATAAAAGTAAGATTAAATTGAATAAAAATAAAAGTAGTATATTAATTAAGTCGTAAACTTAATTTTAGATTTAATTGAACTAATTGAAAAAGTGTAAGAGTCAACTAAATCTAAATGCACTTTACAAAATTCTATTTTTGACTTCAGATATAATTAAAATCAATTTGTCAAATTACAATATAATTGACTCAATTAGAAGTTTTGGATATAATTTAAAATCGTATAAAGATTTGAATTTTTGATTAATTTAGATAAATTTTTACCATTATTTTTTAAAATGATTTAATATATAAAAGAAATTTAGCACAATTTTACTTATTTTTTTATAATAATTGTAATTAATTTGATTTTTGTTACGGTAAAATCACATATTAAGATAAATCTAATTTTATCATATAAATTTTTATCATAATATGCAAAAAAAAATTTATAATGAATGATTTTTTATCATTGAACATTATATTTTTGTTTATAAATTAATTTAAATTATGATATATGAATTAAATATAATTTTATGTGGATTTAATTCAATTGTTTTCATTATATATAGTCATTTGCTTAAAAAAAATAAATTACATTTAATCAAGTTTTGTTTTATATAAAATCTATCTTATTAAAAAATAATTTTTTAAAAGAAAATTATTATTTCTCTCTTAACAAATTATGAGAAAATATTGCATAAATGATAAAAATTCAAATTGACATTTTTAAATTGAATAACAAATAACAAGATCTGAAATATTAATTTTAAGAGTGAACCCAAACCCAAAATTCTTTCTTCATACACGACCCGATGAGTAGCTCAAGCCCACTCGAAACTCGAGCGACCCAAATCTAAAAAAAGCATCGATCCAGAAATGACCTGACCTGAAAATGACTCAATCCGAAATAATCTGACCCGACCCATTTGCCACCTCTAGAGCATACTCTTATTATCAGAAAAATATTATTTTACTATCAAATGTGTAGATCAGTTGATATAAAATTGTTCTAATTTAATCAAAGATTTTGAGCTTTGTACGAGAATTTTAGAGTGATAGAATAAAGATTAATAAAAGTGAATTAATAGATTGAAATGGAAAATAATAGAATATTAAATACCCTTATCTTATTTGGGAGTTTCTAAAAAAAAATAATATGACATTAAAAGAAGTAATAATGTTAATCTTATTGTTTGAGCTAAAATATGAGAGTTAATTAAAAAACATTAAAATGATAATTATATCTAAAATACTAAATATTGTATTGGGTACTATCAATATTATATTTGTTTGATAATATATTTTATTTTTAACTCCATTTTTCATTTTATTTTCTATCTCCTAAATTGGAAATTAAAAAAAAAATGGATTTAGGAGATTAAAAGAAGTAAATAATTAATTTTCATTGACTTTTTCCTCTTATTAAAATACACTCCCAAACAAAATTAATTATATACTCATTTTCATTTCATTTTTAACTATCATTAACCCACTCTCATGCAAATTATTAGATACACAACTATATTTAAATTTGATAAAAAAAAAATTTTACCGCCTTTATAGCTCTATTATGCTCGATTGTAAATTAATCTCATACTCCACACGTATAATAAAAAGAAAAATATTACTTCAAAAATATGATAAGTGGATGGTATTGATTATAGACCACAACAATTAATACTTTAAAAAGTAGTATAGAAATCACGTGTGGTGGTGGTATAGTATGTTAGAATGGGTTAGCCAGCCTTAGAAAAGTTGGTTAGTTGGTCATTAACCTTATGGCCTAAAGAGAACGAAATGGGTAGGTTGTTAGCTTAGAATAATAAATTGAAAGTAACAGGTGACAAAATATGAAGTTGCATGTCAACAGAGGGTGTGGTTTTGGCATTGGTAGAGAAAACAGGAAACTCAATTAATAGCTCTATGCATTTGCAACATTTCCCTCAGAATGATATCTCTAACTATAGACTGCCTCTTTCGGCATATCTATACATGGCAAATGGTGAATGATTGCTGCAATTTCAGGCAAAATTTGGTACCTCCACCAACATGTGATACTTTGGTAGCACCAACTGTGACTTGTGTAACTTAAGCTTTTGCTAATGAATGATTAATTTCAGCCAACAAACTTATCAGTAAATCACTTTGTGGTCATCAAATTTCGATAATTCATGTTAAAAATCGTTTACATGGCTGAAAATCTCATGTGGCGTTCCGATTACGTAGAGCGGGAAAGAAAGAAAAGAGAGGTGTGGGTGTTAGGTGGATAGAGAAAATTTTACTTTGAGCCCACTAAATTATTTATGAAACAATAACAACCCACTTTAATCAATTCATGGCCAAGGGGATTGAGGAAATCATTGAATCCATGCATGTAGTCGTTCACAGTTTTTTATCCGGTTCAAAAATGTAATCTAAATTTACGAAAATTTTATTTAAATTCAAAAAATTCAAATGAATCAAACTCAAAAATTTTTTAATTAAAACTCAAAAATTTTGTTCATCCACCTGAATATGAATATGACTTGACTTGATCTAATTCAAAAATGACTTGAATTTCATTTTAAGTTTAATCATTTTAAAAAGATAATTATAAATGATTAAACTTGATTTTAAAAATGAAAAAATAATCTGAAAATAATTTAAAATTTTTCTATATTTTAACTTGATGATTCAACTTGTCTACAATATAAAAGTGATATGATCTTATCCATTTTACATTTCTTCATGCTTGAAGTTATAAGTAAGGATACTTGTAACCTTTTGACACTATAAATCTTAACCATTTATGTGTAACCAATGTGGATTCACACAATTTAAGAGATATTTCTGATCAAGAGCAAATTAGGGTAAGATAATTAATATTTCAATAAAGATTTAAGTTATTTTGAGATGACCAAATTTCATGCAAAGAAAATTAGACGGATTGGAAAACAAGATTTTTTTTTTTTTTCTTTTGGTCTCAAATTGGTTGGGTTTGGAAAAATGCCCAATACCATCTTTCATTGACAATATTGGAACACAACAAAAATGCATGCATCAATGGAATGTTCATCCAGCTAACACAAAGAGGTTTCAAATTTGTGATTGACTGTTCAAGGTTGATCAATTTTCTTTTTGAGATATTGATGGCTTTAATGCTGTTCATTGACTAGTTAAAAAGCTATTCAACTCTTGCATATATCCATCAAATTCTCAACTCTCCGATCAATCAATGTGCTATATGTTTGAAACGGTCATTACCGTATATGTCTAGAATGAATGCCCCACAAAGCCACGATTCCCATCCATACATATAGCATTTCTTTCTAGTGCTTCAAGCGTATGATTAGATCACCATGACATATGTCTTATTTTTCATGTACCGCAAAATTAAAAAAAAAAAAGGAAATTATAAAAGAAAATAAAAAAAGAAAGGTGACCAATTGACAAAGTTTGTAGTCTGAATTGAGAAGGATTTTGCTTGACAACAGTTGGCAGATATATGTATCAATAAGTGGCAAAATAACCGTTCTGTTAGTGGAACTTGAAACGAGCGGGCTAATGATGGGTGGTGGTGGCAAATTGACTTTGATTAATTTCCACCGCTCGCAACCCGAATTACTGGCACTAATCAGGTTCGATATGCTTAATTAGTCTAGTAGTCTATCATTAGCACAATGACCTAAATTTGCTTGATTCCAGGGTATAATAGATTGAGATTGAGTTCATACGTGAATCACATATAGTTGATGAATTTGAATCTAATAAGTAACCCTAAGCATTAATATTTAATTCAAGTGGTGTTTGATAAAATTGAAAATTAAGTATCAAAAAATTAAGAGTTGAATTTTAAATACTGAATAATTTAAATGCTGAAATTTTTAATTATATAGTTATTTGGTATGAACTGAAAATTAAGAGTTAAATATAACTAATTTATTTGATAAGTATAATTATTGAATAAATATTAAATAGATTTTATTTTTAAAGAATAGTTTGTTGATTTATTAAGGGTATATAGTTGTTTACCCCTAAAATCTAAAGAGTAAAATCTAATAACAATTTAGTCCAATAGTTATATACCGTCAATATCAAATCTCAAGCATAAAAAGTAATAATCGACTGTAGTCAATTGGATATGATATATCAATTAAGAGTTGTCAGTCAAAAGGTTGAATATATAAGCAAAAACCTACACAATGGTATTTAGGTAATACTTCACTGTTAATCAAGAAAAAATCAATAGAAAAAAATGGATAATAAAAATTAGAAAATAATATTGTATTTCTGTGTAAATGATTTGGAATCCTTAAACTGTATATTACATCTATTTATATACTAATACTGTATAAGATTCCCACTGCGATGCAAAAAATATCTATAAATATTCAAATATACACAAATTTTATCCACAAATCTCATGGATTGAGTTGGTACAAATGCTTCTGAAATATGAAGAGCCTATCTCTAAGTCCAAATCCATTTTAAATTTCACAATTCACATGAATGAATTCTAAGTCCACATTTTCATACTAACTGTTGCAAGAATGGGTTCAGGTCCAAGAGCCCCAAAATGAGGTCCAATGTAAACAATAAGCCATATTAATAAAAATATTTTAGTATTTATTGATTTAAATGTTAAATGATAATTTTAAGTTAAAATTTTTGATTTATTATTTTAAAAAAATTATAATTGAACCGAACCTTTTTAGTAATGAACAAATGAGATTAGCAAATAAGTTTTAAAAAATATATACTTAAAATTTTAATTTTAAGTGTTAATAGTGTTATCAAAGTGCTCCTCAACTAACAAGTGAACTTGTACATGTTTCTAATTTGGGATTCAACACCCAAAATTAAACCATAAGAGCATTTTTGCGTCAAACTCTCTAATAATATTTAAACTTTGACTTTTTATTTTTTAATTAAAAAATAATTTTCATTTATGAAATATCAAATACAAAGTTATAATAAATATCAAAAATCAAAGTTTATAATTCATAATAAATTATTTTGGTACTAAGTATAGTGAATCTGAATAAGAAGATGAACTTGATATATTAGTGAAAAACATGTTCCACTCAATAGTTATAGTAAGTTATAAGTTTATATTTTTATCTTTACACGAGTTCAATTTGATTATTACAGAAATCTACCAATTGTTTTAATAATATCACAAAGTAATTCTATAAAGAGATGATAATGATATCTATATAAGAGAAATTATACTTTTATGAAATAAAAATTTAAAACTCCCACTAAACTTTGAAAAAGACAAACAAAAATCATAAAAATTCATAAAAATAAATACAAATCTGTATTTATTGAAATAAAAAATAGATGAAGTAATAAAGAAAAAAACAAAATCATAAAGTCATTACTAATGTTTTATTTAGTCCATGATAATTCAAAGATGAATGAAGAAAAAAAAAATTGAGAGAAAAATTAAAGAAAGTTTTTTAAAACCTTTAACTTGACTATAAAAGAAGGGAAATTGCTCAAGATCATCACATGTACTGTTTATTTCTATTATCGTGTTTTTACTAATACAAAATGGCAGCCCTTCAAATTATTGAATCATCATATGTATTTGTTACTAATAAGTGCAGTGTAAATTTTATACTCATTTACTAACAATAAATTTTTGAAAATTGAATATTTCATTAAAATAAATTTAAAAAGAAGAGAGTAAACAAAAGCTAGCAGTCCATGCTTTGTTGGAATGTTTAATTATTAGAATAATAGGAATCATAAAATCATATATTAGAGCCATAAAATTTCTCATTTGTTACAGAAAGTTGGTAGAGAACTGATTTTAAATGGATCCTTCAATAATAATAGTGGTGTTAGTGAGAATTCCACTTCATTTTTTTGCGAGGATATCGGCTAATTAGTTGTGAGACAGTGAGAGCAATAGAAAGTCTAATAAAACTTGTTGCTAATTGCTGTCCACATAATCATAACTCTAGACCTTAATTACTATAAAAAGTAGCAATTAAGGAAAATTACTATTCATGTTTTATAAATATAATTAAAATTAAGTACAAGAAGTCAACAAGTGTAAATGTCTACTACATAGAGATAGCAATGGATCTGATAATTTGAGATGTCCGATCTCAACCTATTAAAATGTATTTGAATAGCATTTAAATGATTTTAGAATGAATTTTAATTTATAATATGATATTTGTAATAGTTTTAGATAAGATTTAGATTTAAATTTATGGATATCCGCCTTCAGAAATTGAGTATATTATAAAATTTAGATTCGTATAGCAATTATTTAGTTTTTTTAAAATAATAATATTTTTCATTCATATTATCTCTATAATCTAAAATATTAATATTAATATTAAATTAATCCTTCACATAACTAACAATGATACATTAATTCAGCCTCAAATTTATCGTATCATATTCACCATAAATCTGAATTTATATTTTTATCAATTATAAAGATCTCAACATATATGATACTATACTATAACGTGGATTGAAATTTATATAACACATCAAATAAGATCCAGGAGACATTAACCAATAAAATATCATCATTAAACTAAATATAAATCTCAATATACAAAATTCTCATAAATAAGAGAACAAATGCTTTCACATAAATAAAAAAATTCAATACGAGACATAAAAATAAATAAAACTCTTAACAATAAAAGATAAAATAAACAAAAACTAATAAAATAAGTAATATTATCCTTATTATTATAAAAACCAAAGAAAACTAAAAAAATAATACACTTACCATCTAATAAAATGTGGACGGTAATCTCAAAATAATATTGATTATTAATTAGAAGAACAGGTAATTGTTGATATCATATCTAATATGAGATTCATTTTTACAGAACTTTTTTTCCTAGCCAACAAATATAAGTAAAATTAATTTTCAGACCTTAATTTATGTCTCTATCACAGGAGCCACACTAATTTAATTTTCCTAGCGAAGACTAAGTGTACATGTTTTGCAAGTATGAATTATCATAAATGGATTATTCGAAGGACATTTGCAAAAGCCATAACATGATAACTATAGGAGTGGAATGCAAATAAACCAGCAAGAAAAACAAATGAATTATGTGCATAATTAACTAAGCTTATGCAAACAGCAGAGTTACTACTAATTAAGGTTGACTCAACCCAAGACATAATTAAAATAAAGAAAATATATGCTGATGAAAAATAAATGAATTATGTGTCTATTGGAACGTTCTATGTCCTGTTGAAACAGCTGTTCGTCAACCGAAAGCCAATCCTTGAACAAGTGAAAAAGTACTTCTAAGAGAATCCTTTCGGTGGGTAAAGGCATATTCAATATCATTAATGAAAATTCCACCTCACCTATTTGACTTGCTGTAATTCCTATTAGAACTTTCTTGAAAAATAATTTATCTTTAAAAATATTTTTTAACAAATATACTTTGAGAAAATATTTTTTAATAAATATTAATTTTCTTTTAATTTATAAGATTATAATAAAAAGTTTAGATCATAAATACTTTATAGTTATATTATTTATTATTTAATATAAAAATATATTAAAATAATAGATCTTAATAATCATTTGTGATCACTATCGATCGATGTTAGCTGATGATAGTATTGATAGTCAAGAATAATTAAAAATAATAAACACACACACACACACACACACACACATATATATATATATATATATAATTTATTTTTTATATAAATGAATTTGTTAAAATTAATGAATCAATAATCAAGAATAATTTATAATAAAAAATATATGTATTTATATAATTTATTCTTTATTTAGATGAGTTTATTAAAATTAATGGATATTAACTCAACATTCACTTGAGAGATTCTTTAAAGTTAATTGGATATAAATACGTTCATACTATTTTTAAGTATATTAAAACTCTGTTTGTTTTAGGAAAAATAATTTATTTGAAATAAATATTTTTTTAAAAAAATATTTTTTAAAATAATATACTTTTTAGTGTTTCGAGTACATTATAAAAATATTAATTTTCTTTCAATTCATAAGATTATAACAAAATTTAGGCCATAAATATTTTATATTTGTACTATTTATCATTTTATTTAAGAAAAAATACATTTAAAATGAAAATTTGTATGGGTCTCACCTATCACTGCCAGCTAATGATGACCGTTGATGAGTGTCAATAGTCAATGATTATTATTAATAATAAATATATATTTTTATATAATTTATTTTTCATTTGAATAAATTTATTAAAATTAAAAAAGAAAACTTTCCGTAATGGAAAGTCATTTTTCTAAAAAATGACTGAGTTTTTTTTTTACCAAAAAAATATCTTTCGTTGATCAAATTTCTTATATGCACCAAACAGAAAAAAATTCAAATTTTCGCAAAACAAATAGAGCTTAAATTTCACCATCAAACTCAAAATCTTCAATCCTTACTTTTATTATCTCTCTCCACATCTTCTAGTCTTCTTTTCTCACAGGCAAATCAATTTGTGAACAACAGTGATTCATTTTAATTTCATTATTTTTTTTTTTTACTCTTTCTCATGATTTATCTATAATTTTTCATGATATCTTGGATTTGAATTTTGGTGTCATGAAGAGTTTGAAGCTTGTACCTAACATAATATATTTTAATTTTTTTATATAACGGGATGTTATTAAAGGGAAGTAGAGCTCCGTGGCCGAGGCCTCTTCAACCTTTTAAGAGTTACAGTAGTTGTTCTCTATAGTTTACTATTTAATATTATTAATTTATTTATAGGTATTATAATAATATATTAAATATTAATATGATTTTATGATATATATATATATATATATATGTGAAAAATATATATTTTTAAAGATAATTCAAATACTTGTAATTATGGCTCTCATATCTGCTAACTGATCTTCATATTCCTCTTACTCTTCCTATTCCTTTATGGTGTTATAATCGGCTTGCCTTACACATTGCCTGAAATCCAGTATTTCATGAAAGGACAAAGCACTTAGAGATTGATTGCCATGTGGTTCGGGAGCAACTTAAAGGTGGTTTCATTCACGTTCAGTATGTTTCGGCAGCTCTCAGCTTGCTGATATGTTTACTAAACTTCTTACTCCTTCTCAGCTCGATTCTTTGTTGGTCAAGATGGGTTTGATTGATTTTCATCAAACTCCATATTGAGGGGGGATGTAAAAGATGTCATAGTCAACAGCAGAAATAGGCAACCAGACGGCTAGTGCTCAACGGTAAAGAAAAAGAATGAAACAGTGTTGTTTTATATGTGTGCTTCATAGTCATATTACCTCAATGCAAATTCTTCTGTTGCAGTTGGGTTCATACTCATCAGCTGATTTGTAGCAGGAAATTCAACTAATTTATTGGCAGTCTTGAATTAGTTAACGGATAATTAGTGATTGGTTAAACGTTGCTGGCGCTTAATAACGATGATGAGAAGTTTCATATTCCTTTGAAAAATTTTCATATTCCGTTGATATTTTTTAGTTTCTCTGTTAACAATGGTTGCCACTGCGGTTATTTAAACTCATTAATATGAGTTTCTAAGATGAATAATAGGTCAAGTTTTTTTGTTTTATCAAACTGGATTTAAATTTCACGAAAAAATGATTCGAACTATCATATAAAGAACCCTAACAAAGAGAGTATTAATATGTTATTTTATTGTTTAAACAGAGAATATGTAGTGAAAATTAAATATGTGTATCCAAAAGGAAATAAGATGGTGAATTATCTAGCTAATTTATCTAATAAAATTTAAGAGGTCGTTTAATTGGCTAAAAAAAAGGCTTTAAAATCTAAATGAAATAATTGATTTTATTTTTTGTATTTTATATATCTAAAAATAAATCAAAATTAGAATGGCATTTTTCCAGATGGGAGAATGACCTAACATTTCCCTCATTCGCGTGAATGAGATTTTCATTCCTATAAAAATAAACTCAAACATATATAGTTTGTTTAATTTAAAAATATTTAGTATATAACACATAATATGAAAAAAAATTAATTAATTAAAATTTTAAATTATGTAAAATTAAAAATTCTAAAAAATAATATAATATAAATATAAATATGAATTTATTAAAAAAATTTAATTAAAAATAAAAATAGTATAACAATCTCATTCTTAATAATAATATGTTTTATATTTTATATTAGTATATAATATTATAGAAATTTTAAATTAGCTGTTAATTTTAATAGTATAAAATAATAAAAATAAGAAAATTGATTTTGATTCTTGACAAACTAAATACTTAGAAAAACATTTCTTTTCAATTCACTCTATTCCATTTTTTATTTTTATTTCAATTTCAAAATTGAATAAAATGGGACTAAGTATTGATATGAATTGATTTATTGATCCTTTATTTAATGTGGTCTAATTCTTGATTATGATATCATCGAAAGTTTTTTTTAATGCCGTAATGGTGTATTTGAGATCTCTCTTCTTATGTAATTAAGAATAGTTTAAAAATAAGAAATATATTATATTTTTAGGAATATAAGCTTATTTTCTTAATATTTTATTATAATTTTAATATTATAAATTGAAAACTTTTCTTAAAAGTAAGTAAAGTAAAATTACAAAATTGATCTTATGTTATACAAAAATTGTTAATAAAACATAAGAATTCGCTTTAAATAAATTAAAATCAGTATGCATTTGTTGATTTAATTTGTGGTTTTTTATAATTGAAAATTTTATCACATATAATTATCTTAAAGTAAATAAAATTTACTTTTTTATTTATAAAATATTAATGGTTATTAATAAAGTATGATTTATGCTGTAAAAATAGAAATTTTTTTAAAAAAAAGCAAAAATTCAAATTAATTTTTTTTTATGTTATTGTCATATATGATGTGAGTGCTTAAGCACAAAAAAAAAATCATTTAACCCAACAAAATATTGAAAAAGCTCAACTTGAAGTCTTAATATGGAATTTTTTTTTATGGGTTCCATCGATGATGAAAGTAATTATTCATTTCAAGATTTCTTTTAAATATTTAAATCGGGCTATTTTCAATCTATCAATCTTTATATTTATGATAAAATAAACTCTAATTAATTTTATTGTAATTAAGTTCTCAACACTTTCAATGGTTAAGATTTACTTCTAAAATTCCAATAATTATAATATTTTAGGTATATAATGTCTCAGGTATATAATAAAATTAGCCCAATTCCAGATTATGGATTAGAATTTAGAAATCTATGATTGACATTTGAGATAGCATCAAATGGGATGCTGTTGAGCAAAGAAATTAATTAAAGACTCTTATCTATAAAGTATAAAGTTCTTTTCATGATATACCCCACTAGAATGTTCAAAATTTCATAGGAAGAAGCAAATAAAAAAAGGGAAGTTGTTGCTTTATCATGTTCACCTACATGAAATCTTGCTTATCACACCTGTAATTATGAGGCCACAACAAGACCTTCTTTCACTTCAATGGCTGTAGAATGAACATAAATTCTACAGGTTAAAATTGGTCGGTCCATCACTTCTAATTATCATCATGAGCAAAGCAATCCTAATACTTTATAGAAAATAATGCCCTCAAATGGTATGCTCTTTCACAGTGAGAATCCGTGAACAATCTTCCAAGAATTTATTCACTAAAGTACTCCAAAATTTTTATTTAATTTTGTGAGAATTTTTTTCATCTTACTAATATAAATATTTATTTGGATAAAACTTATCGAATAAAATAATTATACATGCATTAAATAGAGATGAAATTTTTCGATATGTCTGAAAATCAGCTCAAAAAATCCAATCCCACTCAAAATCAATTCAATTAAAGCTAATATCATCTAACTCACAAATTAACCTAAATTGATCTTATCTAATATGTTTTGCAAATTAACCTAATTGACTAGATTTGAGTTGTGAAAATATTTAAATTTTATTTAAAACATAAATAATATTTTTATTTAAAAGTCAAAATTATGAATGACTTGATATAAAAATTGAAAAATAGTTTGAATTTTTTTTTTGGCACTTTAACTTGATAATTCAACTTGAATCACTTACAACCAAAAGTGATCTAATCCAAACTCAAACAAAGAAAAATGAAATTGACTTTATTTGAACTCGTTCAACCAAATCTATTCATCTCTAATATTGAATGAGAATATATACTTAAAAAATAAATTTAACGATAAATTTATTAGTCAATTATAATAATTATATTCATAGATTATTGAATGATTATAGTCATCATATATGATACAAAGTTTTTTCCATTTATAATTCTAAAGAGAAAATGATAAAATCCCCCAAAACATGTTCAATTGCATGTGAATCGCGGACTCCATGAAGGAAATTATGCGTAAATGTTAATGATAATATCCTTTAAACCTTTCCCCCTCCTGCAGAATTCCACTACATGAAACCAATATACAATTTGACTACCTCATATATATATATATATATATATATTGATCTGAAACATCACTTCACTTTAATCGAGTGCGTTGGAATTTCACATTAAAAAATGATTAATTAATTAAAATAATTTTTAAAAGACTACAAACTGATTTTGGTCTTAAAATATTTTTTTTTCCACTAAACTTATATCCTACAGTACCAAATTAAGCCTATTATGATTGATCGATCCAATTCCCTTATTTCCTCTTGTTGGTATTATTAAGTGTTCCCTATTGTAATATCCAACGTCTCCGACACATACCTTTCAAGCTTGCAATTGTCGGAGGAAAGTTGGATGTGGAATTGCAAACAAACAAGAGCCATGGACACCAAAAAACTGTGCATCAGATGACAGATACAGTGACCATAGTTAGGAAGCTGTTCAAGGCAATCAACATTCAATAATTTTTGTTGGTATGTTACATGATTGATACCCAACTTTGTCATCCTTGATAAAATAATTAGTGCAGTGAAGTATGAATA
>CATIWR010240222.1:0-12664 GCA_949677035.1 Omphalea diandra | reverse complement strand
TTTTAATATATAGGTGTAATTTGATAGTCATTTTCACTCAAATAAAAGTACATAAAAGGTATTGAATGTGAATTATTTCATTTATTAAATATTGATAAAAATATTAAGTGAAATGAAATTTAAAAAAAAGATGATAAATCTACTTGTTTTAAAAGAAATAAAAATTGAGAAAGTGAAAGTGGGAAACACATCAAGCACTACTACTAGAGGTGGCAAACAAATCGAATCAGGTTATTTCAGGTCAAGTCATTTTTGAGTTGATGCATTTTTGGGCTGGGTCTAATTCAGGTCACCCGAGTTTCAGATGAATTCGGGTCACCCATCAAGTTATGCATGTAGAAAAAATTTCGGATTAGGTTCCGGTTTACTTTTAGAATTGATATTTCGGACCGGATCATTTACTATTCACTTTTAAAATGTCCATTTGAATTTTTGTTAATTTCCTCTAAAAAATTACTTTAGTAAGATACATTTTATATAAAATGAAACTTGATTAAAAATTTATTTATTTAAATGCTTAAAAAATTAAATATAATTTATTTTATTAAGCAAATGACTATATATTATGAAAACAATTGAATTAAGTCCACATAAAATTATATTCAAGTTATATATCATAATTTAAATTAATTTATAAACAAACATATAATTTTCAATGATGAAAAATCATTCATTATAAAAGAAAATTGTGTATTATGATAAAAATGTGTGTGATAAAATTAGAGTTATCTTAATATGTGATTTTATTGTGATAAAAATCAAATTTATTACAATTATTATAAAAAATAAGTAACATTGTGATAAATTTTTTTACTTATTAAATTATTTAAAAAATATGATAAAAATTTAGCTTAATTACTCAAAAATTTAAACTTTTGTATGACTTTAAATTGTATAAAAAACTTTTAATTGAGTCAATTATACTGTAATTTAATAAATTAATTTTAGATAAGCCTCAAGTCAAAAATATAATTTAGTAAGGTGAATTTTTACTCTGTTGACCTTTATACTTTTTTAATTAGTTTAATTAAACTTAAAATTAAGTTTATGACTTAATTAATACTCTACTTTTATTTTTATTCAATTTAATCTTATTTTTACTTAATTAAATTTATTATGTACTTTTATATGATATATTTTAATTTTATATTTAAATTTAAAATTTTAAATGTATAATTCTCAAAATCTCTCAATCTCTCCTTAAAAAATTAATTATTATATTTTAAATAATAATTATTTAAACTATTTAAATAAAATTTTTAAAAATTATTTTAAAAATTACTTACATGAATTTAATTAAGATGATATATTTATTTTATATTCAATTTAATCCTTTTTTGCTCAAATAAATTTATTAAGTACTTTTATATGAAATTTTTAATTTTATATTTAAGTCTATAAATTTCTAAATTTATAATTCTTTTCTAAATTTATAATTCATAAAATCTCTTAATATCTCATTTAAAAAATTTTTCTCTCAATCTCTCCTTAAAACTTTAATTTTTATACTTTAAATAATAAATTATTTAAATCAATTAAAATAAAAACTTTAAAAAATATTTTAAAAAATTAATTACATGAGCTTAATTAAAATGATGTTTTTATTTTTATTCAATTTAATCTCATATTTTAATTATTTAAATTTATTATATACTTTTATTTGATAATTTTATATTTTAAATTTAAAAAATATAAAATTTTAAAATTAAAATTTATAATTTATAAATTTCTCAATCTCTCATTTTGTTCATAAAAAATTAATTTATATAGTTTAAATAACAAATTATTTAAACCATTTAAAATAAAAATTTTTAAGAAATATTTAAAAAATCAATTAAATGATATGAACATAAAGATTATCAAAAATTTTATCCTTAAAATAAAAAATTAGGGATTTTGTAATTTATCATTTAAATATATAAAAATAAAATTTATAATTTTAAAACATGAAATTCGTATAAAATTATTTATTTATCGACTAAAATAAAATTAAAATTTTGATATTTCTTGAACAAATATTTAAATTGAGTAAAAATAAAAATATTATCTTAGTTAGATTTAAATTTAATTTTGAATTTGATTGAACTAACTGAAAAAATATAAGGGTCAATTGAGTTTAAATATATACTTTGCTAAATGTTGATTTTGACTTGGAGTATAGTTGAAACTAATTCATTGAATTAGGGTGTAATTTGCTCAATTAGAAAATATAATTGAAAATTCACAAAAATATTTGAATTTTCTTAATCATTGAGCCATAAATTTTAACTCAAACATTTTTATCATAATAAATGAATATATAAAATAAATTATGATATACACTATTTTATCGTAATATTTTGTCACAATATAGTAGCTACCAAATTATATATAAATAAAAGTAATATTGTCATATAATAATATTTATTATTATATTAAATATTTAAAAATTATGATAAAATTATTTTATATATGATAAACTTATTTTATCACAATAAATATTTTTTTATTATTAAATAATTTATCATAATAAATAATAAATTACAATTTAGGCAAATAAAAAGCACAATAAAATTAATAAATTTATTCAAATATAAAAATTTCATTACATTTTAAGTAAAAATATAAAAGTCAAAATTATTTTTTGAAATAAATTTTTTTCTTTTATTCTAATTATTTTATCTTTTATATATTTATTAATAAAATTTTTCGTTTTTTATATTATCATCATATCAATTAGGTCGGATTACGGATTGATTCATTAGGGTCATTTTTTATCTGATCCACCGAATTGACCTTTATCGGACCCAGAAATTTTCGAATAAGAATTCAAATCACTTTTTATCGAGCAAATTCAAGTCAGATTAGAAATTGTGATCTCTAACTATTACCTCTTAATTTTTGTCTCTCTCTTTTGAAGCAGTTCATCAACTAAATCCATGTCCAAAGGAAGCTCTAACCCACTCTCTGTTGCAAATTGGAGCATGGCCGGAAAAATAATATCAAACCCAATAGGAGTAAGCTGTTTATCATCTGTGGCAGCCCAGCCATTGGTTTCGATATGGCGTAGACCTGCAAAATGAGACCAAATCAACTAACTATTAACTATGCTACTTTAATCATTCTCCAAAAAAACAATACGACTTTAATAATAATTTTGTTATTCGAAAAAAGGAACAATGCTTAACTTTGACTGTGATACATATTCGTGGACTTGACATTATACTGAATAAAAAAACAGTTTTTGTCTCAACTTCGATCTATTTGAAAAAATAGCTTTAGATATAGAGCAATTTAAATATGAAATAATTCAAAAATTTTTAATAAAATTTAATGTAACTTAAATTTGTTTTACAAGTTAACCTGAATTCACTCAACCCTGATCTAATTCAAGTCTAATACAATTTAAATTATTAAAATATTAAAATTAAAAATTAAAACAATGTTTTAAAATATAAGGACTTAATCTTAAACTTGAAAAAATAATATAAAATCTTTGATGTGCTTTGAGTCGATAAATCAATTTGATTCGGATTCATTAAAAAATATGATCTACAAATGAATGATTTAATATAAATGTAATGTGATCTATTTATTACCTCTACATTAAACACAAATTTTAAGATATTTCTTTTATCCAAAAAGTTGTCCACTAAATATGCATATTTTCATTAATTTTCTAATTTACCCTCATTTATTTCTTCATTAAATATAATTAAGGGTACAAATGAAAATATATTATAAAATGGTGGGTTATTAAAATATTAAATGTAATTTCTTAAATAATGTAAGAATTTGTAGGCGTAAAAAATTGTAGGTGATAGTATTTTTAGGATAGAGAAAATAAATAAATTATGAATTGCATCTCTTGAATAACTTTTTTAAAATCAGACCGGTCAGTGAACCGGTTAGCTAATTGATTTTGGTTTGATCAATATGATTCAATTGATTCAAGAGTAAATAAAATTCAATAAAAATTATCAAAATAACTTTAAAAATTCAGAAAAATATTTAAAAAATATAATTATAATTATAATAATTTAAAATAAAAAAGCCAAAAACTGGTTTGGTTTAAATTAAACTAGATACTAATCTAATTTTCAACACTATCAGTCTAACTAATTGATTCAGTCCAATTTTTAACTGGTTCAGTTCAATTTTCAAAACATTGCTCTGGAACACTATAGTTATTCAATATAACACCCTATTACATGCCTCTTTCGACAAATGGCTCCCCAAGTCTCCATTTGTTAAGAGCAAGCACACAAGCCAAAGTGGAGGAAAGGGAGTCCTTAACCAACAATGGATGCCATGGATTAAGGCACCATGACCCATCTGGATGCTGATTCTCCATAATCCAACCCAAACATTCTGGGAACATTGGCCTGTCCTCACTGTCTTTAGCAGGGACCATGGCCACCCATGCAGTTTCATATGAGGAAATTGATACCTCAGCTTTGCCAAACAGCTTAATGTTCTTCGGATTATACTGATTTAATTTAAAGAACAATAATTAGTACATCTTTCATGGCAGCTTAGTTACAAGCATGGCAATAAAAAAAATTAATAGCACTACTTACCAATGAAACTGTATTAATTGCTGATGATGATGATGATGGGGTTTCCACTGGTCGCCGTCGAGAAAATACACCTCCTAAGGAAATAAATACAAACCATGTTTTCGATTTTTCTTTTTTAAAAAAGGAGATACAAAAGGAAATAAAATAATATTAAAATTAAAGAAAAACTTCTAAAAATGTTCATCATATGAGTCATTGAAGAATGAATTTGACTGACCTAAAAGAGAAATAAACAAATGCTATTCTACAGATGATGTATTAGGAGTTCATATCTTTTTACTTTTAAAAGCTCTTTAATCTGTAGTAGCAAAGAAAAATTAATAAAAAAGTTCATCACATGAGATACTGGAGATTGAATTCGACTGACCTAACGATAGAATTTTACTTCCCATGTTTCAGAGGAATCAACGGAAGTGTAAAATCTGATTTTGAAGACAGAGAGAGACGCAGTTAGAAAAAAGAAGATAGATGGAGAAGTTGAATTGGGTATTCTTGTCGAAGGCAGTTGACGAAAGGTGTTTATTTTTACAAAAATATTTTTCACTGTTCTTTTTTGAAATGTCTTAAAATATATGTTTATTTTTATTAAATAAAAAATATTTAAAATAATCTTTTTAATTTATTCTTATTAATTATTAAATTAAAAATACTTTAATTCTTCATTAAATATAATTAAAAATATATAAAAAATACGCTATAAATAATGAGTTGATAGAATATTAATTAATTTTTCTTAAATAATATAAAAATTAAATGATGACAGCTTTTTTGAGATAGATAAAATATAATGTTTATGAGTTACATCAATAAGTTTGACCCTAATTACTTTTGAATTATTTTTTAATTAAGTTAATTTCTAAGTTATATTTTTTGGTTATTATATATATTTGGGTCAATTATTAGATCAAAATAAAGAGAAAAAATTTTGCATCATTTTTTAATTTTGAATCATATTATAATTTTAATTTTAAAAATAAAGAAAATATTTTTATTTTTAAATAATTTAAAATATTTTTAACAAAGTAAATTAGGTTATTCGAATCAATTTAATATAAGATTGAATTAATTCAAATTAATTTATGAATTAAATTCAGTTTGATTTAAAAAATTGATGCCATTTTAGATTTAAAATATTTAAATTTTTTAATCAAATTAAATTTAGATCAATTTTTTTAAAAAATTCAAGCCAAATTTTCAGACCCGCATCTTTAGTTACCTGCACGAAATAAGTTTGGGAGTTGTTATCTTTTCCTTCTCCAACAGTACCACACCAATATTGACTGTTAGACTACACATTTACCACACAAAAAAAAAACAAAAAAAAATTCATTTATTCGTTTATATTCACCTTTTAAAAATAGGATGTTGGTGATAATTTTATGGAATTAAAAATTTTATTGACTTCATATATTTATCAATTATGGAACTGAAAGTCATATAGTATGTCATAATAAATATTGTGATATATCGCGATATAAACTAAAAATCATATAGTGCATTAAAACAAATTTGAGAAATGATTTCTAATAATATATTATCTTATTACTAAACTATCAATTCTAAACTACTACAACTCTAAAAAAAAAAAAAAGATAAAAGTATCATAAAAAGAGATAAATCTAAAACAAAAACTTTCGAAAGAATGAGAAAATAAAATAATAAATAATAAATAAGTAACTCACTTTATTAAAAATAAAGATAATAAAAAGAAAAAAATTTACCGCAGATGAAATATACCAATAATAACTCTATAATACTAAAAAAAAATTATTTAAAAAAAAAACAACTAGAGTTTAGGATGATAACACAATATCTCATGTAAATGTTGATACAGACATAATTTTCCTTTATTTATATGTTAACTAGAGGTGGCATAAGGGATCCCATCCATGTAAATATTGGCACAAGCAAAATTTTCCTTTATTTATATCCAAGTGGCAAATTTGGACATATTAATACGGTCAAAAATTTTCTAGATTATTTAGAGTTTATATCATTTCAGATTTAATAAAGATTGGGTCAATAAGTTCATACTGATCCGAGCAAGTTAACCTGTGATTCTGACTCAATAGATCTAGTCATAGCATAAAAAAAATATTATTAAATATATATAAGATATAATAATTAAAGTAAAAATAAAAAATTATTTTTTAAAATAATTAAATTATTTTGAATTTAAATTTAAATTCAACTTTATTTTTATTTTTATTTAAAATATATTGATATTGTTGTATTTTTTTTAACAAACTTACATTTAATTTTACTGTGTCATTTTATATATCTAAATTATAATTTTTTATTTATTGTGATAAGTTTATTAGTTGAGAAAAAATTACTATTGTGATCAAATAATTTTACCATGATTTTTAAAATAATTTAATATAATGATAACAATATTATTGTGATAATATTATTTTTTCTTATATATAATCCTATGGACACTATAAATTTGACACCAAGGTTTTTGATAAAATATTAATTTACCTTGTATATTCATTTATTATGATAAAGTTTTTGATATAAAATTTTATCACAAGTTTATTTATTATTTTTCATATAAAAAATATGTCATAACTTTTAACTTCAATTTACTCTCATTTATATTATAAAAAACTCACAAGTGATGATAACTTATTAACACCCACTAGTCATAAATTTGCGCATTGTGTGAGATGATTATAATAATAAATGTAAAATAAATTTAACATTTATTTTTATTAAATAATTAGTTAATTAATTGAATGATTAATTATTATTTTATTAAAAAGTTTTTGTAAGGTAAATAAATAACAAAATAAATTTCTTAAATTTTGTAATTATGTATGAAGATAGTTGTAATAAAGGATTGTGTTTGGCTCATATTTTCAATCTTATGTAATATGATTTCCAGTGAAATTTTATTAAATTTGAATAAAATAATTTCTAATAATAGATCAAATAAATAATGTTAAGTGTTTTTTATCGAAAATAAAATTAGTAGATAATTATATATATATATATATATATAAAACAAATATTATCTATTGAGTCATACCTTAAATCTTGTATAACATAATTTTAAGAGAAAATTTTTTAAACTTGAATGAAATAATTACTGAAAATCTGTATACTCAAAATTTTGAAAATGAATGAAATTAATTTAAAATTTTGAACATTCTCAGAAAATTAATCGTTAAAATAAAAATTAAGTATTTATTAATTTATTATTTAATTATATAAAAATAAAATTTCTAATTTTAAAATATAAAATTCATATAAAATTATCTATTTATCAACTAAAATAAAAATAAAACTTGATATTTTTGTGAAAAATATTTAAATTGAGTAAAAATAGAAATATTATCGTAGTAAGATTTAAACTTAATTTTGAATTTGATTGAACTAATTGAAAAAAATAAGAATCAATTGAGTCTAAATATACATTTTATTAAATGTTGATTTTGACTTGGTGTATAATTGAACATAATTCATCAAATTATGATATAATTAACTCAATTAAAAACTTTAGATACAATTAAAAATTTATGAAAATTTTTGAATTTTTCTTAATCTTTAAACTCACAAATTTTTAACTCAAAATTTTTATCATAATAAATGAGCATGAGATAAATTGTGACATATACTGTTTCATCATAATATTTTATCACAATATAGTGCCTACCAAATTACTTATAAGAAAAAATAATATTGTCATAATAATATTTGTTACTGTATTAAATAATTTAAAAATTATGATAAAATTATTTTTTCACAATAAATAATTTGTATTATTACTAAATAATTTATCATAATAAATAAGAAACATGTCTTTTATTGTACATATATGCATGATTAGCCTTCTTAGAAATAGGCTCAGGGTCTTGTTGTACCTTTCTTTTGCCCTTAGGCAATAAGGGTTTAGTGTCTTGGGTACTTTTCTTTCCAACAATCTCAATGCTTGAAGTTTGAGGTGTTGAGACCTTGATGAATTTTGTGGATGAAGGTGTAAAAGAAGAGACTTCATTAAAGCCTGGACCATGCCTAATCAAGGGAGGTTTTTGTGATACAATAAGTGTATCCAAAGTTTTTTTACCCTTATGGAACTTAGAAATAGAGTTCCTAGGCTCAATGACTTCTCCTTTCAAAGAGTCATTTTATTTTCTGAATGAAACTAGAGATGAAGATGATTTGGAAAGATTTTCCACAGATTTCTTGAGTTCTTTATTTGAAGCCCTCAAATCACTCACAAGACTATTTAAGGATTTGAATTCATCATCTAATTTAGTGCACTTCTTTTCGTAAGTTTTTATTTGTGACTTATATTTGTTATATTTCATGGTGAGAGCTTCTAAAAGCTCATTTCATGGTGAGAGCTTCTAAAAGCTCATCATCCCCATCATATAATTCATCTAATTGAGAATAAAAGTAAGGTGAAAAGTCTACCTCATTAGGTGAGTCCTCTTGAGCCATAAAGCAAAGGGTTGTAACCTCTTCCTCTTCATCTTCATCACTTGAGCTATCATCCCAAGTGGCTTTAAAACTCTTTCTTTTTTCTTTGTCCCTTTTTTTCTTCTTCTTCTTCAACTTGGGGCAATCATATTTGATGTGGCCTTGCTTGCCACATTCATAGCAAGTGACATAATTTGATCTCTCTTTGGAAATTATAGTTGCTTTCTTGAAGTTCCTTCTTTCTTTCCTTCTTCTAATAAGCTCCTTAGTTCTTCTAAAAAGCATTGCAAATTCCTCCTCCTCCTTATCATTCTCCTCTTCACTTCAGGCTACTTCCACTTCCTTCTCTCCTTTGATAAGGACTTGAATGCTAAGGTCTTCCTTTCTTATTTTTCAGATTTTTCTCCTTGACCCCTCATTCTCTTCATTTCTTCATCCTTATTTAAGGCCAACTCATGAGTCAAGAGTTTGCCTATTAAGACATTCATTAGCACCTTCCCTATCTTCGGGTTGGACTCTTGGATACTACATACTCTAGCACCAAATTTTTCAAGAGGTAAAGATTTCAGAATTTTAGAATTTACCTCATGGTTGATGAGAATCCTCCTAAAATTCTTCATGTTGGTGACAATAGCAAGGAGTCGATTTGTCATATCTGTTATATTTTCTTCCTCCTTCATCATGAATAACTCCCACTCCGTTACGTATAATTCGAGTTTGCTAGATTTCACCAAGGTGACACCCTCATGATAGTTCTTCAAAGCCTTCCAAATATCATGAGAGGTAAGGCAATGTTGGACCTTTCCAATTCTCTCTTGAGAGAGAACTTAGAAGGATTGTCATGACTCTTATTTCTGCCATTGGATTTTCTGTGTGCTTCAATCCACTCCTCTTTAGGAATTAGCTCCTCACTTCCATCCACCACTTTGTTAGGTGGCTTATACTCCTTTGCAACAATATCCCATAGATCTTCAACATCTGTATCTAGATAGATTTTTATCTTATACTTCCAATGAGAGTCTGCTCCTTCAAAATAAGGTTTGAGGTGAGTGTGGATTCCTTCTTGTGCCATGATCTTTGTTCACATAATTAAGCTTTTTAGTGAGACTTGGCTCTAATCCCACTTGTTGACCCAAGTCACCATGAAGGGGGTTGAATTGGTGGCTTGTTTTAAAATTAAAAAAAAAAAGGTTTAAGTGTTTGGAAAGTGAAGAATGAGATGAGAAGAATCAACATAAAGGTTTATAGTGGTTCGGGTGTTAATGAATCCTACGTCTACTCCCTAATTATACACAATTGGGTATTTCACTCAACTAAACTGGTGTTTTCAAGCTCACACCAAATTTATACAACTTTTATTTATGGCTCAAACAAAAACTCTTACAACTTGTGTTTTCTAGGCTCACATAAAAATCACTCGTAAGTGTTTTTAGGCTCACACTTGAATCTCTTGCAAGAGTTTTAAAATCTATGCTAACTCTCAACCTACTTACAATGGTGTTTATTGCTCACACCAAACAATCAATAACACATTAAAGAGGAGTAAAAGAAAGAGTAGCAAATTTACAAGAGTTTGGTTATAATGAATTGAATTATCTTGCATTTACATCAATTTGATGGAGTATTTATAGTCCACATCCGCCAAAGAAACTAAAACTATCCCCAAATCTCTAAGTTGTGCTAGATAGATTTTGCATTAAAATGCTTGTAAGGCTAAAGTAACGTTCACTACAAGAAATTTGTGGTCACAAATTTTCAATTTGCACTGACGAGCCAAAAATTGCGGTAGAGAACCCCATTTTTATGTCTAATGGATAGTCCATCTGTCATTCTTTCATTGGTTGTTTAAGAAATGTAGTTGTTGTGTTCTACCAACTTCTTAAAATCACGGTTACGAGTTTAATTTGTCTTAGGCGCGACTGAAATCGCGAATTCCTCTGTTTGATGAGGAAAAGACAACTCCGTAAGTCGCGATCGCTACTAACAATTCACCCTCTTAATTTTCAATATCCAACAGTTACCTTGGACATTTGGCGTGTTGTGGTTGTAGCTTTGGTTCCCTCCTTTGTCACTATGAAATTCACGGTCGCGACTAAGGCGCGATATACACCGCGAATTCCTCTGTGACTCAACCTCATTTAGTTTGGCTAAGTCACGGGTATGAATTCGCCCATGAATTCCTCTGGCCTAGCTCCTTTCATCCTTATAGTTAATTCACGATCGCGATTTAGGGGATACAAACCGCGAATTTGGATGACCTTCACAGGTTAGAGATTTTGATTTCCATCCAACTTTCAATTGAAAAACTAACTTATAAACTGCAAAACAACAATTAATGAAAGCATTAGAACTATTAATCTCTATTGTTAAGATAAAAAAAGGTTCATGACTTAGGTTTAACCAACCTAGTCCAACAATCTCCCTTTTTTGATTTTGACAACTTAGATTGATCTCAAGAAAAATCAAATGCATGAGTTGTAAAGTTGGGATGGTCAATGATGAAATGATCAGTGAATACTTAAAGAAATTCTAGTCAATGATCAAAGAGAAATTCTAAGTACTCTAAGTTTGAAGAAAATGCTCCCCTTTAACTTATGCTTTTCTACATTACTTATTTTTTTTTCATACTTCACTCTTCCCCTTTGGCAAGATAAAAAAGAGGGTAAATATGGAAGAGTAAATGAGATGCATAGAGGTGAGACAAAGTGATCATAAGGACTAAATAATAACTTACATAATCATAAGAAATGCAATCATATATCATATAAAAAATGGCAATCACATAGCAAATGAGGCAAAGAATTGGAAATCAAACACTTTTATTTATTTATAAATTATGGGATCAACAGTGGTTACATTAAGAAATTAAAAAAAAAAAAGAGAAAGAAAAAGATAGAAATCCTAAAGACAATCTAAAAGTTAGGAGAATTATCATCATCTCCATAATCATCTTAGTCTTCATTATCTCCCCTTCTTCAGCTTCATCACCCTCTTCAACCTCTGGATTGTCCTCCTCTTCTGGTGTTTCCTCTCAATCCTTAAAATCGGGAAGATGGTAGAGAGGAACACCTACTTTCTCTTGTAAATCCACCAAGTCATTGTATAGGTGGGAAAAGGCGAGAAATCTTCTCTTGAGCATCCTCATTACCTTATCCAATATTATGTTAATGGTGGCAACAAAGATTTTAGTCGTAGGTTTTGGTACAGGAGGTGGGACTTGTGGTTCTCTTTCTTCAATGACAAAACTTTTTCTTTTAGAGGCTTAAGATGTTTCCAACTTCTTGGCTCTAAAAGTACCCAAAGTATAGGCATAAGAATCAGGGTGAATGGCTTTTGCATTGATGAGGTAGGTGAGGTTCAGAAAGTTTTGAGAGGAAAGAAGCTTCTTAGTAAGGAATTTTTCATTTTCCACATTAAGAGCACCAACATATCTATAGATGACAATCACATAAGAAGGGAGAAGAAACTAACTCTTGGGTTTGGTGCTCCTGTGAATCAGTTGATCCATAAGATAACGACTAGTTTATATAAGCTTGTTTTTGACAAGGCAAGAAAGTAAAGGAAGATCTTTTTGAGATTCCTTCTCGTTACCATCCCCTCTTGCGTTAACAGAGAAAGTGATGATATGATGAAGTAGCAAAAAAGGTAGGGTTCAGATGTATTTGGCTAAGGAGTGT
>CATIWR010240219.1:0-14339 GCA_949677035.1 Omphalea diandra | reverse complement strand
AGGCTGATGGGGTTCTTTTTGGCTTCCCCACTAGATTTGGAATGATGGCTGCACAATTTAAAGCCTTTATGGATGCTACTGGAGGCCTATGGCGAACACAAGCACTTGCAGGCAAGCCTGCAGGAATTTTCTACAGCACTGGCTCTCAAGGAGGTGGACAGGAGACCACTCCGTAAGTCTCATTTCACCAAGTTTCCTACCTTTCACGCTCCATTTAATTCTCTAATGGAATGAGGAGATAGCGAACGGAACATAAAATAAACATGCTTTCTTGAACATCTTTTGATATTTAAATGTTCTGAAATTCTTTAATTTTTTAATATGCTGCCTTTGTCTTTTTTTTTTATATGCAAAAACTATACAGCTTGACTGCCATCACTCAGCTTGTTCACCATGGAATGATCTTTGTGCCCATTGGATATACATTTGGAGCTGGCATGTTTGAGATGGAGAAGGTGAAGGGTGGCAGCCCTTATGGTGCAGGGACATTTGCTGGGGATGGCTCCAGGCAGCCTTCTGAGCTGGAGCTTGAGCAAGCTTTCCACCAGGGAAAATACTTTGCTGGCATTACAAAGAAATTCAAGGGAACTGCTTGATTTTCTCCCTGCAACTCGTGTTGATCTTGCTCTATATAACCTTGAAAATTCTATTCGATTCCTTTGGAAAAAAAAAAAAAAAGATTTCAGTTATTGTTCTTATAAAGAATAATGTTCCTTTTGGATTATATTGCTGCCATTATCTTACTTTCCTTCCATCATAATACCGCCATCTGTTAATGCAAAATTATTATTGGGTATTGATCTTAAGGTGCATTTGGTTGATGGCAAAGGGACGGGGTTAACAGTTATAGGAGTAACCGTACAAATGTAACATTTAAGACAGATGAAGAAGAGAATAAAATATTATATAGATAACAGTTAACTATACTTAATATTATATTTAAATATAAGATTGATACTATAATTGTTTTAAGAGAGATGAATAAGAGAATAAAATATTATATAGATAACAATTAACTACGCTTAATATTATATTAAAATATAAGATTGAATTATAATTATTTATATTATATTAAGTTGATATTATTTAATAATACTAATAATGATATGGTAAATATAATTATTTTCATAATAATATTTTGTTAGATTTTATATATTATAAATAATTACTATATTAGTAATATTTATTATTATTATTATATTAATGTCACCTTTATAATAATCGTATTATTATAGTAATAATTTTAATATATTAGTAACAAGTACTATATTAATAAAATTTTACAATATTAATATTACCATTTTAATAATGTTTAGATTAATAATTATTAGATTCATAAGACTACATTATCATATTGATAATATTTATTTATTTATAATATTTAACTTTATATCATTTATATTAATGCTAATACAGTACAAAAAAAATAATAATTTAATTTTTCATAATTCTTTCAATCCCTTTAATGTAGGAAGGGTAGATTAATAAAAATACACTAAATTGAGTGTAACTGTTAACCTCTCCTTAATTCTTAATCCTTAAATAGAATCTAAATCAAACAAAATAAAAGCAAGTTAACAATTAACCTCTTAACGGTTAATCTTCTATAAACCCTGCCAAAAGCACCCAGTGTCATTTCATACTACTCAGTAGTTATAAGAGTGTTAAAAGAATATATGGAAAGAGGTCCAATTTGATCTTTTTCCAGAGATGGGCTAAAATTTATGGCAAAAATTCTATCATGGATCTTATTTATATAATAATATAGGAACAACGCCTCTCTTTCTTCCTTTTTTTAGCGCGCATTTTATTTTCTTTTTTTCTTTTTTTTTCTTTCTTTTTTCTGCATAATCAATTTTTTTTTATTTTTTATAAATGAGAATTTTGTATATTGTTATATATTATAATTTTATATTATATATAATTATATTAATACAATACATAATTATGTTAACATATAATTATATTATATTATTATAATTATGTAAGAATTTATTTAGTATCTAGTACATGAATTTAAAACACTAATCAATAGTTAAGCAGAAACAAATTTCATATCTGTTTGCACATTGAATCTAAAATTGTTTTGAGTCATAATTACAACTACTGAAATTAAAGACTAAGAAACATATTAGAATAATTGAAAACGAGAGCTAAATTTTCGTCTTCTTGACCTTATCACAAGACAGTTACCAATAGGTATAGCAACTACGATTAGGGTTAGAAGGCAGAAGAGAAAACTTAGTCTATTTATAATAAATTTAGCAGGCTCACTCATCACAGGTTCATGTTAAATTAAGTCTATACAGACCGTCTTTCATATCGACCCACTAAAAGTGTCATAAGCGCATAACTTATTTGATCACAATTCAATTAAGCTTACCCTTAATCAATAAACTATATTATTCAGTCCGTTTTATAAAAAAAATTAAAACAAACCTATAATTAATATTAGCCTACACAAAAAATTTCAACATTCTCCCAATTGAGCAATATTAATTATGACATTTTTATGTTTTATGAAAGAAAATGTTTTTGAAAACGACTCTCTGATTGAATATTTTAAACTCAAATGTGGCCACAAAATCTTAGAAACATATAATTTATTGATAAAATGACACCTTAAACATAATCTTACCCACATTAAATTATCAATATCGGAGTATGACAATAATTATGCTCTTTATTGATATAGTACCAATCCATAGTCACAAATATTGACAACTTAACCGACCTGAATTCCGATATGACAATGTAGCAAAAAAATAACACTCACATATGATCAATACACTATTTTCTTTGTCAGTCCTCCAAATATTTCTCTTTCACACATACTTAAATGAGCAAGAGAAAACACTAATCAATATTATATTATATTATTATAATATACATACATAATTATGTTAACATATAATTATATTATATTGTTATAATTATGTAAGAATTTATTTAGTATGTAGTACATGAATTTAAAACACTAATCAATAGTTAAGCATAAATAAATTTCATATCTGTTTGCGCATTAGATCAAAAATTGTTTTGAGTCATAATTACAACCACTGAAATTAAAGACTAAGAAACATGTTAGAACAACTGAAAACGAGAGCTAAATTTTCCTTTTCTTGACCTTCTCATAATACAGTTACCAATGGGTATAACAACTACGACTAGGATTAGAAGGCAGAAAAGAAAACTTAGCCTATTTATAATAAATTTAGTAGACTCACCCATCGCAGGTTCATGTTAAATTAAGCCTATACAAACCGTCTTCCATATCGGCTCACTAAAGATGTCATAAGCGTATAACTTATTTGATCACAATTCAATTGAGTTTACTCCTAATCAATAAACTATATTATTCAGTCCGTTTTATAAAAAAAAATTAAAAAAAACCTATAATTAATATTAGCCTACACAAAAAATTTCAACATTCTCTCAATTGAGCAATATTAATTATGACATTTTTATGTTTTATGAAAGAAAATATATTTGAAAACGACTCTCTAATTGAATACTTTAAACTCAAATGTGGCCACAAAATTTTAGAAACATATAATTTATTGATAAAATGACATCTTAAACATAATCTTATCCACATTAAATTATCAATATCGGATTATGACAGTAATTATGCTCCTTATTGATATAGTAACAATCCATAGTCACAAATGTTGACAATTTAACGGACCTGAATTCCGATATGACAATGTAGCAAGAAAATAACACTCATATATGATCAATACATTATTTTCTTTTTCAGT
The DNA here is from genome assembly GCA_949677035.1 of Omphalea diandra. NCBI lineage: Eukaryota > Viridiplantae > Streptophyta > Magnoliopsida > Malpighiales > Euphorbiaceae > Omphalea > Omphalea diandra. Next base: position 10,578 of record CATIWR010240219.1, on the reverse strand, counting down.
CCTCCAAATATTTCTCTTTCACACATACTTAAATGAGAAAGAGAAATTTACAAACCTTCACAATAAGACTTTTGTTTTCATTTTAGAAATACACACAATATATATCTCAGTCTTTATTTCCAGAAACACAATTGGAAACTAATATAGTTAAGATAATTACATTAATTTTAAGCATATCACACATAACTTATAGTATGCTATATATATTTATATATATATTGAATGCGCACATATTCATAACAAATAACCACGAAGTACTTAACTCATATAAATATATATAAATAAGCAATGTAACAAAATTATTTAACTTAGACGCTCAATTACAAGCATAAAACTCCCATTAACTAAACATATCGAAAGACTCTACAACACTCATATCACAAACATGTTTCTTGAAAATTATGGGTCTAAGTCCTTTAGTAAGAGGATCAACTAACATTAAATCAGTATTAACATACTGAATCTCAATGTCTCCCTTTTTTACTAAGTCTTTGACTGTAAGATATTTAATCTTCATATGCTTAGAACCACTCTAACTTCTATTGTTCTTAGAGAAGAACACAACAACATTATTATCACAATAGATTCGAAGTGGCTTAGCAATAGAATTGATCACAAACAACCCAGAAATAAAATTCTTTAACCATATAGCTTAAGTACTAGCTTCATAACAAGCAACAAACTCAGTCTGCATAGCAAAAGAAACTGTAAGTGTTTGTTTAACACTCTTCTAAAAAACAACACCACCAACAAGTATAAAAATATAAACAGAGGTGGACTTCATATCATCTTGACAAGCTAGAAAATTAGAGTCTGAATACCCCACTACTTCAAGATCATCCACTTGCTTATAAACCAGCATATAATCCTTTGTCTTTTACAAGTATCTCATTACTTTCTTAGCAGCTACCCAATGATCCCACCCAGGATTAGAAAGATATCGACCAAGAAAACTAACATTGTATGTAATTTCTGGTCTTGTACACACCCGGATGTACATCAAGCTGTCAACTGCACTTGCATAAGGAATATTATTTATGGTTTGTTTCTCTATGTCACTTTTAGAGCATTGCTTTTTACTAAATTCATCTTCTTTCACTACAGGAGTATCACCACTTTTGCAAGATTACATATTAAATCTACTGAGCACACGATCAATATAAACCCTTTGAGAAATACCTAATAAATGACGAAACTGATCACGATAAATCTCAATACCCAAGATAAAAGATGCATCTTCAAGAACTTTCATATCAAATGTCTTAGAGAGTAACTGTTTAGTTTCATAAATCATCCTCATGTCATTACTAGCCAACAAAATATCATCAATATAGAGAACAAGAAATATAAATTTACTCTCACTGATCTTATGACAAATTCATTGATCTATCTTGTTCTCTATAAAATCAAGTGAAGTGACTACCTCATCAAATTTGAGATACCATTGACGAGAAGTTTGTTTGAGAACATATATAGATTTCTTCAACTTACAAACGAAGTGTTTTTTACCACTTTTTTTGAAAGCCTCGGGTTGCACCATGTAAACTTTCTCACCCAAATTATCATTTAAGAATGTCGTCTTGACATTCATTTGATGCAACTTTAAATCAAAATGAGCAACTAAGGCCATAATTATTCTAAAAGAATCTTTGGAGGAAATAGGGAAAAAAGTCTCATTATAATCAACATCTTCACGTTGTGTAAACCCCTTAGCAATTAATCTGGCTTTAAATTTCTCAACCTTTCCTTTAGAATCCTTCTTAGTTTTGAATACCCATTTGCAACCTATGGGTTTATTATTAGAAGGAATTTTCACTAGTTTCCAAACTTTATTATGACTCATTGATGTCATCTCATCTTTCATAGCATCAATCCGCAAATCAGAATAAATACTTTTAACAATCTCATCATAAGATACAGGATCAATAATATGACTTATATTATGATCACCTTCACCAACATAAACCTCATAATCATCTGGAATTGTTGATCTTCTCGCTCTAATACACCTTTTAACAGGTAATTCTTTAACTACAATAAGCTTTGGAGAATTCTCAAAAAGAGGAGGAAGATCGATTATCACCACCTATTTGAACAGGAACCCTTATAATTTTTTCATGAGATAAAGGTACAGGAATCATTGGAATTTCACTTTGTACACCATGAATAGGCAATTGAGAAATGTCTAAATTAGCAACATTCATCTCAAAAAACTTTGTAGTCATAGACTCTACAATCCTTGTGCCACATATAAGACAATAGAATTTGTATCCTTTAGAATGAGTTAGGTACCCTATAAAATAATAACGAATAGTTATAGGGTCAGTCTCTTTCTCATTTGGATTATATATTATAATCACAGCAGGACAACCCCAAACACGAAAATGGTTCAAACTAGATTTTCTACTAGTCCACAACTTAAAAGGTGTTTTAGGTATAGATTTGCTAGGGACACGGTTTAAAATATAAAGGACAGTTTTAATAACCTCACACCATAAGAATTTAGGTAAGTTAGACCTACTCATCATACTCCTCATCATATCCTTCAAAGTATGATTGTGTCTTTTAGTGACACCATTTTGTTTGGGACTACCAAGCATGGTATATTGGGCAACTATTTCATACTCTTGCAAATATTTAGCAAACGCTCACATATGTTGCCTAGTCTCATCATATTTGCCATAATATTCATCCCCATGATCAGACTTCATAATTTTAATGACTTTTTTTAATTATTTCTCAACCTCGGTTTTCATTGGCATCTGATTTCTCCTTTATCAAGTATAGATAGCCATAACGGAAAAAATCTCAATGAAAGTAATGAAATATTTATTGCCATAAATAGTAGGTGAATGAGGTCTACTAATATCAGTGTGAATAATCTCTAGAATATCTGAACTTCTATCAGCACCATTCTTTTTAATTTTAGTCAATTTACCCCTTATGCAGCCCACACAAATATCTAGATCCTCTAAATCAAGAAAAGGAAAAATGTTATCTTTCATTAGTCTTTCAATTCTTTCTTTAGATATATGACCTAAACATTTGTACCATAATGAAAAAGATTTTTCTTTAACTAAAGATCATTTGGTCACAACATTGGTTTCACAATAAGGACCGCAATCATTAGCATCATCCAAACACAATCTATAGAAATTATCGAACAAAACACATTCACCGATCAATTTAGAATCTAAAAACATATTAGCTCTTCCACTACCAATAGCAAAATGATATCCAATCTTATCCAAAATAGAAACAAAAACTAAGTTTCTCCTAAAAGATAGTGCATAAAAGGTGTTCTCCAAAACTAGACAAAATCAAGATTCCAATATTAACCTAACTACTCCTACTTGCTCGACATCTATTTCCAAATTATTTTTAACTCTAAAATTGGACTCCTTTTCACTTGGCTTTCATTTGCTTATGAACCCCTGCAAGGTAATAGCAACATGAACAGTTGCACCACTATCAAGCCACCAAAAATTTGGTGGTATATCAACCATATAAAATTCAAAGCAAACATAAGCCAAAACAATACCTTCTTCTTCTTTCTTCTTTAGCCAAGCTGTGAATTGATGACAATCTTTTCTCTTATGACCTTCTTTATGACAAAAGAAACATTTCATCTTACTTTTATGGATAATTCCAAAATCATCTCCCTTCTTGGTCTGACTCTTATCATGCCATTTAAAATTTTGATTGTTCTTAGGAGCATAATAATTAGGTTTAAACTTACCTTTATCCTTTTTAGGATCAGCCCTAGATTGTGTCACTAGCATGACAACCTCACCCTTTTTCTTTTCCTCAGCATCACATTTGGTTATAAGGTCATTAATAGTCCAAGTAGTGTTTTGGGTGTTGTAGGTAGTTTTTATTTGGCTAAATTCAGGAGGCAAAATGTTTAAGGTTTGGTGAACTATGAAATCATCAGAAATCTCAAGTTTAAGGCCCTTAAATTTGGTTTAAAGGCGAACCATATTTAGAATGTAATCCATCACATTCTCACTATGGTTGTATCTCATACTGGTTAACTGACTCATAAGGGTCTCAGCCTTATCGAATACAAAGTATCTATCTTCTACAACAGCAAAAAAAACTTTGGCAGTAACATTAGTAGGCAAACTACTCCAAGGTATTCAGGAATAGTTTTTCCTCATGGCCATAAGACTGAGACAATTCGATCTCTCTCACTTGGCATGTAATTCCTTTTTTTTTATATTACTTTCACGGGTGGGTTTAGCAGACTCATCTTTATAAAGAGCATAATCTATCTCGCTCATTTCCAAAAGAAACAAAATGTCATTTTTTCACCTCTTAAAGTTTGTGTTTGTCAGGATTTCAATAGTTGCAGTACTATTGTTGAGACTATAGGAGACTGTTTGTAACAAAACAAAAATATGTATTAGAATTGGGCTATGTACTAAATTAAAGTTATAATTTACACAATCTAGAAAATTATGGCATCACTACATATTTTCCTTTGAGCAGAACATACACATGCAATAGAATTTCTAGTTATGAAGTACACAATCGAGATCACATCAGTTTTCGAGAAATTTGTCCCATTTGGGCAGAGAAACTCTCTAGAATAATGCAACTCTAAGCACAAATAGCTTCATTCCAACAAGCACTCCTAAAATCAATATATCTAATAACTTCATTTGGGTAGGCTATTATATACATTAATTCAGAATTATCTCTTTGAAAAATTAAAAAATAACTCTATGAATTTCAATAGATGTTCTATTTTGGTGGTAACATGCATATCAACCCATAAAATTATTTTTAATTAGAGATTTATAAAAATCCAATTAAAATACATGCCAAACACAAATATATACATAAAAATATATAAGGTGTCAAACACAATATACCTTAATTTTAATAGATGATTATTTTTTTTTAAAAAAAAAAAACCTAACTTTTAAGCGAATTTGAAGCCTTCTCAAGCTCAATTTTGAGCTTCATCATCGTTGTAGCCTCACTACTTTTAAGCGAATCTGAAGCCTTCTCAAACTCAATTTTGAGCTTCATCATCGTCGTAGCCTCACTATTCCATATCACAGCAGCAGGAGCTCTAATTACCGCCACAGCCTCTGCCAAGTCTGACTGCTTCCTCGAGTTATTGAATTCATCAATAACACTAAAAAACCTTTTCCGCCACCCTGAGCCATCAATTTTTGGTGCATTCAACGCATCATCTAGATTCCGGCCCACAACGGCCTGAGCATGGGCTAGCCAGTCACTAGTGACAACACCATGATGGGTCATGTGGATCTAGTAATAAGCGAAAAGTTAATTACGTTATTAGTATTCTTAAGGTTGTTTGCGACCATTAAGGAAGAGCAAGGCGGAGAGGAGAGAGTTAGGGTATCGGCGTTGGCATTTTAGTGTGTGGTGTTGTTTTCTCATTTGAAGCCGCCAAAGGGACCAAGAGATTTTTAGGCTTATGGGTTGCAATTTGTGAACGGAATTGCAGAAAAAATTACAAAAAAAGAAAAATTTTGGCTAACGCAGGTTTCAAACATGCGATCTCTACATGTTTTAGCTCGCCTCATTAACCAACTGAGCTAATTCGATTGTTTGGAAAAGGAGAGGTGGATTGAATATATCAAAAGTAATATGACCATGGTGGGATACCCTCACTTTGGCAAAAAAATTTTTTTTTTATTCAATCCATTCTTCAAATAAAACAAATAAATAGACTCATAATTTAATTATCAAAACAAAATATATGAGGTTCTAAATCATGTACAAATCAGGCTTCGATACCATATGTAAAAATTTATTTAGGATTTAGTACATGAATTTAGAATACCAATCAATAGTTAAGCGAAAACGAATTTCATATATGTTTATGCATTGGATCCAAAATTGTTTTGAGTCATAATTACGACCATTGAAATTAAAGACTAAGAAACGAATTAGAAGAACTGAAAATGAGAGCTAAGTCTTCCTCTCTTTGACTTTCTCACAAGACGACTACTAATGAGTGTAACAACTAAAGTTTGGGTTAGAAGGCATGAGAGGAGACTTAACCTATTTATAATAAATTTAACAGGTTCACTCATCACATGTTCATGTTAAATTAGGCCTACACAGACCATCTTCCATATCGGCCCGCTAAAGGTGTCATAAGCTCATAACTTATTTGATCACAATTCAATTTGGCTTACTCCTAATCAATAAACTATATTATTCAGTCTGTTTTATAAAAAAATTAAAACAAACTCATAATTAATATTAGCCCACAAAAGAAAATTTTAACAAATTATATAATTTATATTATTATATTAATTATCTATAAATATCATATATAATTTATATTACTATATTAATTAATTTATATTAATATGTTAAATTATATTAATATAATATTAAATATTATATTGTATTAATTTATATTTAATATTATTAAATGAATTTTATGTTTTTTTGTGATTCATTTATTAAATGGTGCAGATTGATTAGATTAAATATACAAGTTTATTTGTTCTCAACTATAGGTTTATTTTAGTATAAGTTGTAGATTTATTATCAATAAACTTTAAATTTATTTTTTGTAAACTATAAGTTCATTTTGTATAAATTATAAATTCATTATCAGTAAATTTGTAGATTCATTTTTTATAAACTGGAGGTTCATTTTTCGTAAACTATAAGTCTATTTTTTGTAAATTACATGTTAATTATAAATAAATTACAAGTTCATTATTAGTAAAATGCAGGTTCATTTTTTATAAACTATAAATTCATTTGTCATAAATTGTAGGGTTATTTTTTCTAATTAAATATTTTGATATTTTTAATTTTTTATATTATTAAAATTGATAAAACACTATAGAATTTATATACTAAATATAAAATATATTATAAGTAATCATAAATTATTGTATTATTTTATTTTTAATTGAAGATTTTAATATGATTATACATTTTTATTATTATATTATTTTTTATCAATTTTATTTATATTCAGATATTATATATAACATAAAATAAATTATATGTATCTAAATTCATATAGAATAAAAATCTCATTCATTAAGAAAAATAAAAGATGAAACAAGATTTAAAAAAAAACAAAAGGGTATTAATAATTATGATAAAAAATTTAATAGGCATTTGAAACATTATTGGTATCAGGTATTTATTTGCTAACATTTTTTTGAGGTGCTGACTTTTCCTCCCAACGTTGTGAAGGACTCGTAATTCATATTGTTAGTCCATGATATAAAAATCTAAAATTTATGCAGAAGGTCACACGTCAGTGGTAGATATTGTGTCCGTGTGCTCTGTTTGTTGGGCTAAAGGGTCCAGCCCACGATAAGTTAAAATTAATTTAATATTTTAAAAAATTGATTTCATCGGGGAAGGGGAAGTCCATATTGGACTTCGGCTTTAATGCTTGGCTACGGATCAAACACTTCTTTGTGAGTAAGACACTTCAAGTCTTCTGTTGTTTTTGTGTTCAAATCCGAGAAAAGAAAATGAAGTTTGTGCCCAGAGTTGCATGAGCTGCAGGGAAAAGGTGCAAGTGTGATGGGCTGGTGGAAAAACAAAAAAAAAACGCATAATTTTGAGAGTAAGATTTGAAATATAAAACTCGACGAAATTGATAGGACTATAATTAAATATAATTAGTTAATAATTTATTCTTTATGCGGTTATAATTTAATATATTATTCAAAATATATTTAAAAATATTAATAAATTAAAATATTTATATAAATACTAAGTAAATAATATTCATTTTTAAAATAGATAATATAAAATATTATTTTTTTTTAATTTATACTTTTAATTGCCTAGTTTATAATTTTTAATGATTCTTTTTTTCCATTTAATAGTAGTTTTATGTAAAAATTTTAATTGTTTCTATGTCGAATAATTAATTGACAAATATCAAATTTTTTTTTATCTCAAATAATCCGTTAGCTAATTAAATGACCATCACTCGTTTAACCTTGAATCTGAAATGAAATTTTATATATATATATAAAATTTATCTCAAAATAAAATTTAAGAGTTACTATATTTATTCTCATTTAATTTATCTAATAATTTTTCTTTAATAAAGAAGGATCTCTCATATAATGTTTGCACATTCTTTGACTTAATTTTCTTTTTCGTACGTGATTAATATTTTTATGAAAATTATTGGTTTAAATTAATTGATTGGGCCCATAGAAAATAAGAATTATTATCTGTGACTTTATGTGGTCTTCAGTATTTACTTTCTGCAATTGGGTTTTGGTTTATCTGGCGCTCTCATTCTACTTCATCACTTCTTGAATTAAATACTTGAAAGGGGTTTTCGCAGGCAAAGTCTATTGTTAATTCAATAAAAGAATCATGACCCAGAATTTCAGGTTGATGAAGTGCGATGGTGAGGCCTAAAGCAATTCCATAAAGACACACATGTTGCATGATGATGGATCATTTTTCAGTTCACTATACATCTAAATGATGGATAAATTTCAAAAAAAGAAAAAAGGAAGACAGATTTACAAATTCTTTTTTTTTTTTTGAAATTTCATACTATAATAATCCATGCATTTGCCAATACTATTTATAACAATGAACTACCATGAATATGCTAAGACTTGATTTAGAAATATAAGGAAACTTATATTCCTCAGTAACACATTTTAGAATAAAAAATATTTTCAACTTTCTTGACTAGAAATTCTCATTTTCTTCTATTGATTCTATCTTTATAAAAGTGGCAAAAAAATATCATTCTTTACAGTTTAAATTACTCGAAGTTTTGGATTAGTTGGAACTCTTTTGAGTAGAAGAGAATATATAGTTTTAAAATGGTAAAAATGAGAGGTCAAAGAGATTGACAACTCGAGCAAAAAAGTTTGTGAGAAAGCTCACCATAAATGAAAGAAAAGAACCTGCATGCATTCCACTGCATAGGTACTTTCAATTATCTTTCAAGAGCTATAAGCTTAAGCTATATATACATATTGGTTTGTTAATGTAATGGCTTACAAGATTAGATTCAAAGATGGAAAAAGAAATAACCCTTTTAAGCATTTGAAACTTATAGCATAATACAACTGTTGGGTTTGTCCTTGATTAGCCAAAACAAGAAAAAGAAAAGTATGCCCTTAAAGTAAACTGCTGGGAGTCACATATATACTTTATTAACATCACAATTAATGATGCCCATATGCTTTTCCTTTTTAGTATTCCTCTTTTATTATGTTTCTTCCTTTCATTTAACATCTAAGTAACCTTCCCTAAGCTAGCTTGGTTTACTAAAATTTTTAATAATTGAATTCCCCATTGAAGTACTCGAGAGCAACAGCAATTGGGTACTGATACTGATGCTTGAAGCTATGGTATAATGTCCATCAACCGATCAATTTGAATTATAGTCAAAAAAAGATTATAAAGAAAGTAGTGATACCAATCAAGAACATATTAGCCATTAAAGTGCTTTTTCATGATTAGTCACTTGTCACAAGGATTCTTCAATATTAAGCTTTCTTTGAAATTTTGCATGCTTGATTGAACTCTACATTTCTATCAATTATTTTTGCTTTTCAGGCTTTGGTATCTTTCCTTTTTTTTTTTTTTTTTTTTTTGGAAATTGGCTGTAGCTGTCGAATTGCATTTGAGTGTTTTAATATTAGCATGTTAATATTGAAAAATGCAGTAAAGAGCACCTGCAAAACCAATGCTTTAATGAACTTTGCAAGTACGTACTAACAGAAGAAAGCTACATAAGTAGCATTTATGACATTTACTAGGAATTTTGCAGTTCCAAAAATGGCCAAAAGGACAGTTCAATTATTATTAAATTAACTATTTTTTTTCCCTTTGCCAAATTAGGTATTTGAATTTACATACATGATCTAGCTTTAGCAGAGGAAGAAGCTATGTTATGGTGTAAAAAGCATAGCACATACCTTAACAGAAGTTTTTTTTCTTGATAAAGTTTTTAACCATAAAGGGTTTCATGAAAAAGATTCGGTCATTTACTTATTTTGGACAAATTTCTTCAAGATGTTTTGTAAGATTACGTGAAGATAAAAGATGTTGAGCATGTTTCAGCCAGATCCTCAATTAACACCTAAAGCTATACCACTTGTTCTATATATAAAAAATTCCTCCCTGCCCTAAGAGGTAAGAAAAAAGAAACCAGTAAACCGATATTGAATCGAAAATTAACTGAAATTAAATTAAAAAATCCATTTGATAGTTTTTATTTTTATTTTTATGATTTTTAATTTTATGTAATTTTTTATTTTCATATTCAAAAACTAATGAATAACCCAATTGAATATATATATATATATATATATATATATAATTTAGAAGCAGATAGTAACACATGATGTTATTCTTACGTTTTATTAAATTCATTTTATCAAAAAGCTATTTTTTGCATGAAAGAATTTTTTTTTTATTTTTCTTTTTTATAAAGATATATATATATATATATATATATATATATATATATATATATATATATATATATATATATATTTTTTTATAGTATATTTTATCTATGTCTCTAGCCAAAAATATCAATAAATAAATTTATGTAAAATACTCTGT
>CATIWR010240199.1:0-37435 GCA_949677035.1 Omphalea diandra | reverse complement strand
TTTCTATAAGGATGATTGTGCCTTTTGTTATACATATAAGCATGATTGGCTCTTTGAGTCTTAACTCTAAAGCATTGGGGAGCCTTCCCTTTGCCCTTAGGCTTAGGAGGCTTAGTACTAGGAGCACTTTTCTTCCCAATCACCTCAATGCTTGAGGTTTGAGGTTGTGAAGCTCTAACAAATGTAGTTGTAGAAGATGATGAAGCTCCATTAAAATCTAGACCATACCTAATTAAAGGTGGTCTTTGTGACACAATAAAAGTGTCTAAAGCCTTTTTTTCCTTTATGGAATTTGGAGATTAAGCTTTTGAGCTCAATGACTTTCCCTTTAAGAGAGTCATTCTCCTTTCTAAGTGAGGCTAAGGAAGAAGATGATGTAGATAAATTTTCAACAGATTTCTTAAGTTCTTCATTAGAAGCCCTCAATTCATTTACAAGCTCATTTAGAGACTTGTACTCATCTTTTAGTTTGGAGCACTTCTTCCTATAGGTTTTGACTTGTGACTTATACTTGCCACACCTTATAGTTAGAGCTTCTAAAAGCTATTCATCTATATCATCTACCTCATAATCAGAATTGGAGTGGAAGGATGTACTTACCTCTTGTGAAGAGTCCTCTAGTGCCATGAAGCATATGTTGGCCTCCTCTTTTTCCTCATCTTCACTTGAGTCATCATCTCAAGTAGCGAAGAAGCTTTTCTTCTTTTCTTTGTCCCATTTCTTCTTCTTCTTTATCTTCGGGCATTCATGCTTCATATGCCCTTGTTTGCCACATTCATAGCATGTGATATCATTTGTTCTTTATTTTGGACTTTAGGCAGATTTCTTGAAGACTCTTCTTTCTTTTCTTCCCCTTATCAACTCTTTAGTTCTCCTTGAGAGCATGGCTAGCTCTTCTCTTTCTTTGTCACTATCCTCTTCACTTGAGGAGTTGTCCACTTTTTTCTCTCTTGTTGAAGCTTTGAGACCTATGGTTCTCTTTTCTGGTTTTTCACCTTGGCCCCTTAGCTTCTTCATTCGCTCATCTTTTTGAATAGCCAGCTCATGAGTCAAGAGCTTGCTAATGAGCACATCGGTTGGGACTTTTCCAATCTCCATATTGGACTCTTGAATACTATACATCCTAGCCCCAAATTTGTTAAGTGAAAGAGTTTTAACGATTTTGGTGTTTACCTCATAATTTGTGAGTGCTCTTCCAAACTTCTTCATGTTGATTACAATGGAAAAGAGCCAATTAGTCATTTTTGTGATGTTCTCGTTGTCCTTCATCATGAAGAGTTCTCATTTGGTGACATACATCTGCAAACGGCTTGACTTCACTAGGGTTGTGCCTTCATGATAATTCTCTAGAGTCATCCATATGGCATGTGCGGTTTGACAATATGGCACTCTCCCAATCTCTTCTTTAGAAAGTGAGCTTAGGAGAATTGTCATTGCCCTCTTGTTCTTGCCATTTGACTTTCGATGACCTTCAACCCATTCATCCCTTGGGATTAATTTTTCATTGCCATCCACAACTCTGGTAGAAGGCTTCCATTCCTTGATTACCACGTCCCAAAGGTCCACCACATCTATGTCAAGATAGATCTTCATCCTATACTTCCAATGAGTATAGTCGGTTCCATCAAAATATGGCCTTAGGTGTGAGTAGATTGTTTCTTGTGCCATGATCTTGTTTCACCCAATGAAGGTTTGATTTGTGAAAACCTTGCTCTGATACCACTTATTGTCCCTTGGCACCAAGAAGGGGGGGTTGAATTGGTCTATAAAAAAAATTAAAAGACAAAGAAGAGGGGAAGAAGAATGAGTAGAGATGAGATAATGATTTATAGTGGTTCGGGTATAATTGACCCTACGTCCACTCCCTAATCTATCAATTGAGTATTTCACTAACTCAAGGTGTTTTCAAGCTCACACCCAACTTGTACAACTTGTGTTTTGATGGCTCACACACAGCCTTACAACAATGTGTTTTTAGGCTAACACACAACGTCACTCAAGTGTTTCACTAGGCTCACACTTAAACCTTTCTTGAAGTGTTTTTACAGGCTAACACTATAACCTTACAATTTGGTGTTTAATGCTCACACCTAACACTTACAATTTCATAAAGAAAATTGAAGAAAATGAGTAGCAAAGATTGAGAGCTTTAATTACTTGTAATAAATTTTTTAGCAACCTTCTTCATTGTTGTTTGATGGAGTATTTATAGCCAAACTTTACCAAAGAGACGTTGCAGAACATAGCTCATCAAATCTTTGAGACATGCTTCACAGATTCTGCATTAAATGTTTGCCAGTCTCAATTCACGGTCGCTACTACTCATTAGCGGTCGCGAAATCCAAATTTCTAAAAGAAAATCCTGTTTGTGTCTAACGGTTAGTCCACGTGGCAGCTTCTGATTAGTTCACTAGGAAAATATAGTCATTGCTCTTTTACCTACTTTCATAAGTCACGGTCACGAGCTTTCTTGTACAGCACACGACATAGGACGTGAATTCGTCTGCCTAAAATGGTTATCTTCTTCTTCACAGTTCGCGGTCGCTACCAACAAGATGCCTTCACGAATTTTGACTTTCAACGGTCTGCTAGAACACATGTCATGTGACTGTGGACTTGCTTCCCTTTTGAGTCACTTTGAAATTCGCGATTGCGTCTAGGGCGTGACACACACCATGATTTCGTTTGTCAATTTTGGACTCTGTCATTTGGATGAATCACAGTCGAGAATGGCTTCGCGATTTCGCCTGTCTGCGTTCTAGCAATGCTTATTCACATATCACGGTCGCGAATACAAAGTAGCGGTCGCGATTTAGAAGTCATTTTTCATATTTGAGAAACTTTGAGCTTCATCCAACTTCCAACTTTAGATAAAAACTAAAGGCTGCAAAATAACACTTATTTGAAATATTAGACATGATCAATCTCCTTTGTCAAGATCAAAAAAGGTCCAAGACTTGGGTTAACTACCCTAGTCCAACAATCTCTATTATATTATATTTATAATTAAATGATAAATTCTATGAATAATTAATTCTATTTAATATCATCAAGTATGTGACTTGATAGTCATACCCTTAGGTGTAAATAATTTTATTCTAAATTGTTCATAGTCGATCATTATTGTTGGGATAATAATGAATGAAGACTAATATATATTTTGATTGATGATTATGTTTTACTAATCATAAATATGGAATATTAACTCAAACACATGGATATATGTTTTAAAAATATTGTATTAGATCGACTCGCTATGAGAACACTGCATAGACAAATTGTATAAGTAATTCTCATGCAATAGTATTAACTTAATCGTTTGACCAAAAAAATCACTATGGATTCTAATATGATGAACTTTATGTTTGATATAGTTAAACATTATCTTTATTAGGATGATTATATAGATTGATATTATATATGGACTACATCATATAAAGGAATATAAGTGATTGAGAAAGAATTTATCCTTTATACATTTATGATAAATATATCTCTATGCCCCTTTATGAGTTAAACTGAAGAAATTAAATGGCCATGAAAAAATGAATTGACAAAGGATATCAATTTCATTTCATTTTACATCAGTCTACTTAGAGATTAAGAAATAATTTAATTGAATTATATAAGGATGATGTGATATATGTTTTATGTTCAATTGAGATATAACGTAACAAAAGAATTATAATACTATTTATAAGATAGGTTAGGTTGGATTAATGACCTTTATATAAATTAGGTAGTCATAATATGATGCTAGAGGCCAATTATGATTTGTAGGCCAGAAATAATTTTTTAAGTCATTATCAATATTATGTAAACCTATAGGATTGCACATATAGAACAGATCTAAAATGAAATTATATTGTTAATCTCTTTGGACATATATTTATTAAGATAATTAGAGATATTATATTAAATATCTAAATATATTTTTGTTTTAAAAGTTAAAATAAAATAGGATATCTAGTTATTTATATCTCTTAAGATACAGGGTTGGTGTATATATCTAACAGGTTTTTTTGAAAAGTGTGAGTGCATTCATGTTACCTTCATAAAACATTTAGAGAGAGAGTGCAACATTTGTAGTATTTGTGCTAGCACACCATTCATTTTAAAGTGTGTGTTCGTGTGGATTGTAGAGGACATTCATCTTTCAATAGCATCTGAATCCAACGTCTACACTTCAAGCTTAAGGTTATGTGTTACTGGTGTAAACCACCTCTTTGCCTTCCAACAATCTAGCAATTCATCTCAAATTGGTAGGATTCACCTTTTTCTTATCAATTTAATCAAATTGGACAGATCTTTATTGGTTTTATATATTTAAAAAAAAAATTGATGTGTTTGTTCTATAAAAACCAACACAAAATCATCCATCACCACACAAATAGAAAAAAAGAAACAAAAAAAATTCAAAAGTAGGCAAATAGCCACTTTATTTCAAAAATCAAGCAATGATGGTTTGGAAAGTTAAATTATTCATCAAAATCAAATAATAAAATAAAACTTCATCATGGAAAGGCATCAAGCCTAACAGTACGTGAAAAAACACTAACCTATAAGGATAGGAAACATGTTAGAATGGTGAAGATCTTTTTCCACATACTACAATAAGAGTTTTTTGTATTTTGGGCATCCTCTATCTCTTTGTTACATGTTTATATTTCCAAATACTTCGTCTTTAAGATGTTTCATTCCTTTAAAGCTTTAACTATGGTCATGTCACACAAACTCTACAGTTTCCTACCCTCCCTTAGTAAATCCAATAACCTTGCCTCATGAACAGTTATCTTTGTCCTCAACTACTATAGTGTTTCATATTCTTACTAGTAAGTCTTTGAGGCTACTTTATAATCAGACTGGGCTTTGCTAGCCTCAACTGTTATAATATCATATTGGCCCTTATGAGTAGTAAAGGCCAACAATCTATTAGAGGGAGAGGAAATAGACGTATTCTTCTCCTTGGCACTAAAGAACATGGAGTGGATCTCCGAGATGATGTCACCAATAAAGGAAGCGTCATCTAATGTAGCAGTAATAGCTTGAAGGGTAGGAAGAGGAGATCACACCACTATATGTTAGTCATCATTAAGGCAAAAGAGATCCAAGTTAATGAGGTGTTGGAGGTTGATCTTGGTAGACATAATGGACACCTCAGAAGGAAGCAAAGGCATAGAGCTCTGATATGAAGAAGCCTTAGTGAGGACATTGAAGTCGAGGCTAGAAAGTAGGTTCACAGAACCCACAATAGGAGATATGGTCCATATAGAAGACCAAATGAATAAAGAGCCAAAAAATAGAACTACATGCAATAAGAAGAAAGAAGAGCCAAGAGACAAACATTAGGGCTCTCAAAACTAGACTTCTTAGCACCTCCTAAGGGGTTAAATCATAGATTGTGAAGCCTCATTGCCAGACCCGAGAGCATCACTGGTTACCGGGCACCACGATCAATAGGGCCCATGGAAGGTAGATCTGCAGCAAATGATGGCAGATCATCAGTGGAGTTTATGGCATCATCATTGCCATTGAAATGATCCTCCTAGTCAAACGCCTAAAAAGGAACATGATGAGCATTAGTAAAGTGGAACTACTGTTGGATTCAACCAGATCTCCTCACTTTCAAATTGATTGGGATGGTCGACTTCTAGAGTTTCTTAGCAAGTGGAGTTATATAAGCTTTTCTTTATCGATATCTCCATCCTATCCTTCTCTCCAATGGAAGGAAAAATCTTTTACTGCTTTTGGTTTAGCTTAGGAGAGGGAGACTCGATCCAATGCCTATTAAAAGGCATTATGAAAGGTTAACAAAGTGGAAAAATATATGAACCATAAATTCAAACTAAAAATAAACCATACCTGCTAGCATATCATCAAGAGTATCTAGCACTAGATCCTTAAATCGGTGTCTCTACCAAATAGTGAAAGCATTAACATCCTTTTGTTTGATCTCATATCATCAAGAGTATCTAGCACTAGATCCTTAAATTGATGTCTCCACCAAATAGTGAAAGCATTAACATCCTTTTGTCTAATCTCAACTATTTAACAAGAGATGAAGAGGTATCTCTCAACTAATGAGTAGACCAAATCTACAATAATGTCCCTCAGGTCAGGCACAAAAATGCAAGTAGGATGAAGAAGGGGGATCACCTGAGATATCCAAAACTACCAACTCCACAAACAGATAAGATAATGGACTAGTCTCGATAGTGGAGTAAAAGTTGTGTTAAAATATAGTGAACCACCAATAATAAGCAAGGGGTTGGTAGTATAATAGCAAAAAGTTTGCTCCTCAAGTCTAGCACGTTGTGTACATTGGTGGTGAGAAAGTGGAACCATTAAGGCCTATGCTAACTCTCGTATGTGCTCCACTAGATGTTTAACTAGCCTAGTGTGATATCCTTCAAAAAGTGAACATACTGAAATGCCTTCACCATGTTGAAATAAGTAAAGAAGGACATCAATATTGGGCTTAGAAAGTATAAAAAGGTCTTCTACTGGCTTCTTAAAGTAGGACAATAAGTAAACAGCCAAATCTGTACTAACCATAAGTTAGTGCTAGCTTGCAAAAATGGTGAATCATTAACGCACTTCTAAAGGGTCTGGTAGGTGGTGGCCAGTAACTTAGTTCCTATTATGAAAAAGCATATAGTTACTAAAACTAGTGTCAAAGGAAGACAATCCATATCGGGCTTCTCAAAAGAAGGACAAAAGATGTACTTATAAGAGAGTACCTATAAAAACTCAATCAACTCGTTCCTCGTGGGCTTGTTGGTGCATCTATGCCATCATTGGACTACGGCATGATAGGTGGATTGATCTATAAAAGCTACATGCATAGGGGGTAAAGAAGGATCCTTAGGGTCTAACAAATAGAGACTCTACTTCCCTAAAATTGATAGGCCAATGAGAAAAAGTGCATCCTTCAAAGTTATCAAGGTTGGTCCAAAAGGGAAGATGAAGGAATTTATTAAGGAAGACCAAAACTAAAGAGTCGCATGGAGAAGACCCTACTTTATAGATTTATGGATCACACTTATCTATATCAGCTCAAAAACCCACATCCTTGGCCACTCATCTAAAAAATAGGGGGAGAGTTTATCTACCCAGCCACACTAATCATCAGAGGAATGAGGTTATGCCTTAATCTTTCCTAAAGTGTTTAAATCCTTAAGTTAAGCTTTAAGGATAAGCTCCTCTTTCGGTAGTAGAGGGTAAAAAGCACCAGGTGGGTTACCATTAGGAGCTCCAACACTAAATAAGTAATTGTATTCTTCCAGCATAGTAGCTGGAGAAAATTGCTCCAGATGAGGCATGTATCAATAAAAGGATGCCATGAGAAATGAAGAAATGGAAAGCATATAATAGAGAAGTTTAAGTAACAATATAAATTACCTCAAAGAGATATAAAAAGGAGTGGATACAAGGTGATCTTTAGTTCAATACAAGGTGGATGAGAAACAACAAGAGTAGCCTTTACAAAATTAAAGGTTAGTTACTTGGGGAGCTTGGATTTAAAATATTCATTCTCATATCAATTTATAAGTACCTCAAGTATTGGCTGAGAAGCATCTCCTTATGGGAATGAAGATATCGTATGAGCTACTAGCTCCTACATAAAAAGAGTGTTAGCACCTAAAAGCAAAAAAGGATGATCTACATGGCAAAGATTCACCTCAAATGTCAAGAGAAACTCCTTCAAGGGGAATTAGGATAAATGAAGTGTCCTAACTAAAAGTGCAGAGGAAGTCAATACAAACGCAACCATAAAGGTACGCAAATTCAAATTCTAGCATGAAGTGTATTTTATGCAAGGTCAAAGAATATTATTTCAAGCCTAATATGATTTCATGCAAGGTCAAAGAATATTAGTTTAGGTCTAATATGCTAGAACAAGGTACAATTATTGGGTTTTGTAGAGCAAGCACAATAAAAAAGTAAAAATTTTTAATGTACAAAACCTATTAAGGATCCATGTGATTCGGTTAAATCAAGAAGAAGAATGTGAAAATCCTTACCAATTCAAATAAGAGAGGCAAGATTAAGGGAAGGTAGAGAGGCGGTTTACATCGATAACACCTAACCTTGAGTTTGGAGTGTAGATCATTTAATTCAGGCGCTACCAATATGACGAATGTCTCAGCAGATATCCACACAAATAGGCTCTCAAGAAATATTAGTGTCCTAGTACTAGTGTTTTAATGTGACTCTCTCTTTTGTGTTTTTTAGGCATAACATGAAGGCAATGTATTTTTTTTCAAAAAAAAACCCTAAAACATGTGTGTGTGTGTGTGTGTGTGTGTGTGTTTGTGTGTGTGTGTCTTAACTATTATGATATACAAGCCAACTATGTATCTTTAGAGATATAGATAAGATAATATTTTGTTTAGTTGTAACTTTTAAAACAAACTAGATATCTAAATAATTTAGATAATATCTTTAATTATCTTAATTATAAAAAGAGAGAGCAGTAAGCACAATTTCACTTTTGGGTATGTTCTAAGTGTGTGACCCTGTAGGTTCACATAATGTCGATAGTGGCCCAAAACTTATTTTTGGCCCATAAGTTATAAGTAGTCTCTAGCAATATATTATGACCGCCATAATTATGTGAAGGTCAATGATTCGTTCTAAACTATTTTATAAATAGTATTATAGCCTTTTTATCACTTTATATCTCAATTAAATATAAGACATAGATCATGTCATCCTTGTATAGTTCAATTATTTCTCGATCTTCAAGTAGACTGATGTAAATGACATTGATAATCTTTATCAATTCATTTCCGCATAGTCATGCAATCTCTCAAGTCTAATTTATTGAAGGGTCCAGAGGTATATTTCTCATAAATACATGAGAAACAATTTTTTTCTCAATCATTCATAGTTCTCTATATGATTTATTTCATGTGCAAAATCAATTTGTATGATCATCCTATTAAAAATAATGTTGAACCGTATCAAAATATGAAATTCATTATATTGGAATCCATGGTGATTTTCATATCAGATGATTAAGTTAATACTATTGTATGAGAATCATTTATGACAGTTAATCCATGTAGTATTCTAATAGTCGGTATGTCCAATACAATATTTTTTTTAATCATGTATTTATGTGTTTGATTTAATATTCCATATTTATGACTAGTAAAACAGAGTTATCAATCAAACAAATACTAGTTTTCATTCATTATTATCTCAATAATAATGACTGACTAGGAATAATTTAGAATATAATTCTTTGCACTTGAAGATTTTACTATCAAGTCACATACTTGATGGCATTAGGTAAAATTAACTATTCATAGAATTTATCATTTAGCCAACAAAAGAGATATTTAATAAAAATGCAATTATGACATTAATAAAAATGTTGATTGCAAAAATTTGCTTAGGGTGCATAACTAACAATAATTTGGTTAAATTATAGAAAATAAAGCATCCATGATAGAAAAATCATTTTACACAGAAATTTGCAAGGATCTCGAGGAAATTAGCTAGATAATCATCCCATTTATAAGCATTTTCAAGCAATTAAGTACGTGCAATATTGGTGAATTACTTCATCAAAAACCTATGTAATGAGAGCCCCAAGTGGCCAAAATAATGGTGCTCTACATATAATAAGAGATCATGAAAATTAATATAGAAAACAAATGAAGAGAATTGTTATGCTGATAGAATCCCAAGAAATTAAGGCCAAAATGGTGGCATGTAATGTTTACCGATTAAACATTGTCAAATAGTAGGAGATCCTCAAGTCAATGTCACAAAATTGGCCATTTGGCGATTTTTTAGAATTATGTGGCTAATTAGAAATCTAAGTTCATCATAGTTTTCATGGTAAAGATGAGATCAATAGGCCCAAACAACACACAAAATCATAAGATGGCTTGTCAAAGGCCATTTTCATGCCAAGATCTATAAGAAATATATGGGATCTCTAAGGTAAAAAATTAGCCTACTGACAAAAATTACAAAATAATTGACCAAACATATTTTGCTCATTCTCAAGAATCATAAAATGGCTTATCAAAGCATATCCATATGCAAAGTGTTCAAAGTAGTTCAATGGTTAAAGATTCACAAGGATCCATTACAAGAAAAAAAAAAATTGGATTAAGCTACTGTAAAAAAGTAGTAGCTAAGACTTTAGCAACTAACATAGTATAGTTGTTATTATTCTAGTAATTAAGCTAAAATTAGCGACTAAATAATAGTTATTTAACTACTATATATGTGTAGTTGATAAAAAACGACTATCAAATGTAGTAGATAAGACAAGAAAAGTAATAGCTAATTAATGGTAGAGGCGACTATGGAGACTTCAAATAGCAATTGTTTAGAGATTAAACATTGTAGTAGCTGAAGTATAATTTAGCAACCACAATTTTTTTAGTCACTATTTAGCAACTGTTTAACAACTACCTTACGTTTGTCACAATTAAGCAACTCCAATAATTGCAGTCACTAAGTTGTACAATTTAGCTACTCCTATACTTGTAGTAGCTAAATAGAGTCAGCGTACCTACTACATCTGATAGTCGCTAAAGTCTCTTTTTTAACTACTAACTCATATGTTGTAGCTAAGTTGAGACTATTTAGCTACTAGTTATAGTCACTAATAATTTTTAATAATATTGAATTGAATTTATTTATTAATAGTATTTATTATTTATTAATAATTTTTAATAATATTAAATGCAATTTAATTTTAATTTTATTAATAATATTTATTATTTATTAATATGATTTATTATTAATATTAACAATTATTTATAAATATTATTTATTGATACTATTTAATTAAATTTTAATATTATTTAATAATATTAATATTATAAAAGTTCAAATGAAATGAAATTATAATATCCTATTATTACAATAAAGAAATACATTAAAATTTCATGTTTTAAAAAGAAAAACTACAGTTAAAGTCCACATCATATGCTTTGTAATAATAGGATATTATAATAGGATATTGTAATAAAGAATTACAATAAAATAGTACACTGGAGGTCATCTACGGGTGGATTGTCTCTGGGTGAATTAATTGTCGGGAGGGGGGGATCATCTATCACGACTCGTAAGAAGATCGCATCTTCATCAACGGTTGCATCAATCTCTTCCTTTGCTTCCTGTCTTTCTGCAATTTGTTGTCTTTCTTATTGTATTTGTTGATGCACGTTGCCCTAGAAAATTGGAATATTGAAATAATATATTAATATATAATTAAAAATTTTAACATAATAAAATATCTATTTATTTTATAATTACTTATGATAGACCTACGTCAATCCAATCTTAAGTAAAACTTATAGCTTGGACAAGAGAATACTTCTGGCTGGTATTTTTCCCTATACAAAAATATTAATATCTATTAATACATAAATGTGCATAAGAATGAAAAGAAATATTTAAAAATAATAAATACGTAATTCCCACTCATTCCATATTATCACATATTTTCAATATTGATAGATGGTCCATAATAATAATAAAAAAAAGAGAGAGAGAAAAGTAATGTCAAATCTACCATTTAAGCACAAATATACTTGCATTCTGAAATTAAAATTGCCATTTTCTTTTTAAAGCTAATGAATAGTAAGGCTCAGGGCCCAAAAACGTAACAACAAAGCAAATGGCGGAGAATAAACAATCTTCCTTTCCTTGTTGTTGAGAGATAAAAGGTACATTTTTTCAAGAAAAAGAAATTTAAAAAAAAAAAAAGGAAAGGGGTGTGGAAATAGGCAGACAATAACTAATACCAAATAAACGGAAATATGGAATGTAAATAAATAACATCAATATTTAACTATTATGACTAAATGACAAGTGTAAAGTGACAAAAAAGTTCCTTCATAAAGTGTGCAAGGAATAAATTAATATCATATATTCAAAACTAAGACAATCACCTAGCTTTAATCTAATGTTGCATCAACTGCACTTCAATTCAATTAGCTAAAATTTGAGTGTTATATATTACAAATACAGAGGTAAAAATTGTATTCCTAGCCAAATCAAATACAATCTTAAGGAGACGTTATGTTGTTGCTATATGTTTACATGCAACTCCAAGGGTATATGCATAAAAAAGAAGTATGAATGCTAGCTCGATGTGTTTTACCACGTGTCTATTTAGTAAATCCATAAAATATTTATCCTTCATGTCTAAAGTATCCAAATATTTTCCGATCCTAAAAAGATTAAAGAAAATTGCTAACTATTTATAACTTCGAAAAAAAATTATATGGGCTCTTGATATTATTTAGCATTTACTAGACTCCAATTAGAGAATTCTTGTACAAATAATCACTTCAAGCAATTAATTCAAAACTTTTCCATAAAGGTAAATAAAATTGTTAATATCAGAACACGAATTATAACCTCAACATTATAAGATAAGTAGCTCTAAACAAATAGCATACAGAGACAAGATAGCAATAAGGATTTAAATGGGTTTGTTATTATTACCTGTTGAAGCATTATCAAATACAAGATTAAGTAATTGACAGTCAAAAAAGTAATGTTTGGCCAAAGACTTGAAATCAACGATAGGTTCAATTGATTTCACTAGGGAAAGCGCAATGGTGAAGAAATTGCGACGGAAGAAGGGCCATTAAGCATGGAATCAGGCTCGCATAAACAACCCGGCTTCCCTATCAAGTCAACTACAAACTCCCTTATATAGAGGAAAAAAGTATATAATCTAGGACATGTTTCTTAAATATTGCAGCTGCAAGAATCATAAATGTGGTCTATACTATAAATATTTCTAATCCACTACTATAAACTAGAAAATATTTACTCAAGTAAAGCAGTTAAACGCCAAAAGAATAAAGAACGAGAAATCAAGCCACAGTATCCCTAGAATCCTGCATATATTAACAAAAATTATATGGTTATCCTCAAAAGAATTGGTCTGTGAAAAGGGTGTGGTAGCTGGTACCATATGGTTATGCTTCCTGGCACTTAAGAGAATTATCACTTTATGCAGATCAATGATGTTAATAACAGAATAAGACTCAAGAGCACTGAAAGAATATTATGTCAAGAAAAAAATAGCACAAAAAAGTAATTAAAAAATGTATCCCATCACAGAATGAAATTCTATTCTAAATGCAATAACTGCAAAAATTCTACTCCAAATACAACTTTTGGGACATCAAATGAGACTGAATCAAAGTCAACTACAATAACAAACGTCGTAGACTAAAGCTCAAAGATATAATACTAAGAAATTGGACCCTTTGCATAGGTCTATAAGGCTCATCACTCCTCAATAACAATCTCCCATCCATGTTAACCAATCAGAAACACAACAATTACCACTTTAATTAAATTAAACACATTCAAACTTTGGGATGTAAATGTACGTGATTAAGCATGGCAATATCGAATCCAGTAATCATTTTCAAACGGATTATAAGATGTAAACCAAATGAAACACAATAAACTAAACAAAAAAATAGGATAATTTTATACTGTGTTATGGCCCAAAGGAGCTCTCGAAGCGAGCTGGTGTGAAGCAATCCTAGCTCTTTCTGCTCCGTAAAACACAAGGCAGTGACCTTCAATGTTGGGACCTCGTAGACCCTACTATCACATCCACAAATCAAAGAAAAATGAAATCCAAATCATTTCTCATATTTCCCACATTTTATCAACCAACAAACAGAAAACGGAATATCGTGAGGAAGAAAATGAAAAAAATCAAAATTTCTCATATTGTCCACATTCTCTCGACAAACAAGCAGGGCAAAACAAAAAGGGAATACCATGAGGAAGAAATTTGAAAAATAAACTAACTTGAGGCTTAATTTTCTCCTCAATTAATTGTAGGAAGATATTTGATAAAATCAAAAGTTCTCGAAGAATGAAACAGATATTCTTCTCCTTCTCAAAGAATGAAACAACTTTCATTTCTGTTTTCTCAAGAGCCAAATAGAAAGAAAGAAAACCCAAGACGCACCTAAGCAATACCATGAGAATCTCAAAGAATTACAACTATCAGAGATGGCGGCATAGTGCAAGGAGTTTGTTATGGTTTGCGAAATCTGGAAGGGAAGTCTGTTAGGGTTCACGAAATTTGGAAGGGGGCGTACTGAGAGGACATCGATTTTGTTAAGGGAGAGTGAACGAGATATCAGTTCTGAAGAAAATGAGATAGCAGTAGTGAAAGAGGTTCGCAAGACGAACCAATACGCTTATTTTTTCAAGTCACTTAGTGACCAACAAAAGATTAGTCTCTAAACTTAGCCACTGACAAAAAGTTAGTCGTTAATCTATCAAAATGTTTATTTTCATTTAGCTAGCGACACAACATGTAGTCATTATCCCTTACTGTTATAATATTCTAAATATTATATATAATATTTACAATATAATATATTATAACTATAATTTTAATATTTTTTAATTTTGTATATTATATATTATGTCTAATAATATATAATTATCATATAAATAATATATAATATAAATACTATATATGACTATTATATAATTATTAAAAATAAATATTATAATATATTATATATAATAATTTATAATATATAAATTATAGAAATACTAAAAATAAATAAATAACACATTATAATTATATTTATATGATATTCTATTTTATATTAATAATATAAATTAATATTATATCATAAATATATAATAAATATTAATATTATAATTAAGATTATATTATATTACATATAAATATAATATAATTATACATAATATATTAAGATTATATATAATATATTAATATTAATTATATATAATAATTTCTTATATAATATTAAGTTATATATATTTAGCGACTACTTATCTACTATCTAAAACATTTAGCGACTAGCAAATTTTAGTAGCTAAGCTACACAAAATTTATTTACCCTTAGCTACTCAGGCTGTTAGCCGGTATTTAGCAACTACCAAATATATAGTCGCTAAGGGATGAGCCGAAAAAACTTATTATTCCAAGCTTTTTTCAGTCTCCTTTTAGCAACTACTTTTTATGTAGTCACTAATAGCGACTATTTTTTATGTAGTCGCTAATATTTTAGTAGCTAACCGTGTCATACATTTTGAGACTAGATAGTCGCTAAATAGCTACTAACATAGCTAGTAGCTAATTTTTAGTAGCTATTTTTGTATTTTCTTGCAATGATCCCTAAGCAAAATAAAGCCTAAAATAGGCAATTACCCCAAAATACACTTATAAAATTTATAAAATTTGTTAACAATTATTTGGGTGATGCCTAACTATCATAAAATAATTTTTAATCAGTCACTGAATTATTAATGAATTATGGGCAACAGCCATTCATAAGCAAAGTCCCAAATATGCAAGAGCACCAACTCTAAAAATCTCAATCTAAGATAATCATACCAAAACCCAATTCAAATTTAGCAATCCAAGTAAGAAATTTGAACTAACCTTTCTTAAATTTCTTCTAGCAAATAAATTTAGTGGATTTGTGGCTAAAAGGAGGAAAGCCACAAGTGAAAAATCAAGGAGTTGGGTCACCAAGGGGAGCCAACCCACGTGGATGCACGATGGAAGAACCCGATTGGTTCAAGTTCGCTAGAACAAGATAAGCAACGGTGGTTGATGGCACCGGCGATGGAGGATCTCCAGGCTGATAAGGGAAGGCCGAATTTTGGTTGGCCAAATTAGGAAAAACTCAATTCGTTTGAGTTCCAAGCAAGCCAGTTTCGGGCTTGGTTGGCTAGCATGAGCAACGCACAAATGGAGGCCCGAGTTGGAACATGAGTGGCGTAGCGATTGAGGTAACACCGATGATGGAGGAGCCGAACGGCGATAGAGAGCTCAGATTGAGACTTGGATCTCACCGATTGATGTTACGCGAAAGGAGGGATCTGAAGGAACTTGCGTCAGCACCAGATGAGAGCCTGATATCGGGCTTAAGGCATCAAAATCAAACTGGTTGGTGCCGATTCGTGAGTGGAAAGAGGAAGTTGGGGAGGGGTAGTTGCTGGGGTGAGGAAGGAGAAAGTGAGAAATTTTTGTACTATTTGGTGTTGATGGGCTTTTAGAAGAATGGGTTTTTGAATGGATAGATGACTTTGGAGAGAGAATTAAATGTGAGTGGTGAAGATGATGGATAAATAGAGAAGAAATTTGAATAGGTCTTTAGATTTTGTTTTTAAATTAGAGAAATCCATGGAGATTAAAGGAAAGTTTGAATGAAAATTTATCTTGAAAAATTTTTTATGGAGATTTTGTGGGAGTTTATTGGGAGATTTAAATTGGGTTTGTGATAAGGAAATTTGAAAAGAATTTTGGTTTGAAGATTTTGAAATTTGATTTGAAAGAAGGGGATTTCAAAGGGCAAAAGATAAAAAAAGAAGAATTGGATCGTTGGAAAATTAATTATTTATATAATTTCTCTAATAATTATCTCTTCCCTTTTTCTTTCTTAATTTTTTTTCCTATATCAAACATCATAATCAGAATATTGAGATTTGGGCTTGAATTTCTTTGGTATGATGATGGAATTTGAGGAAGAGGAAGGAGATTGTATATAAATAAATCTTTGCTTTATTTAGATGTAAGAGGTGTATTGTTTGCATCCAAAATTAATTTTAGCCCAATCCAAAATAATCTCAGTAGGACTCATTAGATTTTTATTTAATTAAATAATTTTTATTTAATAGAAATTAAATAAAATACGTTTGGAGTAGAGATTACACTAGACGATCAAACAAAGTGGGGCATGTGGAGCAGGAAAAAATGAAGAATATAGAGCTCTAAACCACTAGCATACTACCCAGTTGAAGTGGAAATGGCAAAAATATGAAGACATGACAGTTATCTTTGAAACTCTTAAAAACAAAGACGCTGAATGGGAGATGGGCACATCAACACCAATAAAATCCTACTCAAAGAACATATAAACTCAATCTATTAGTCAATAAATTTTCAAACACCTTCAACAAAGTTCATACTACTTTCAAGCCAATTTCATAACTTTTTGTAGCTTTCTCATGTTAATATAATATTTGCTCTTATTTAAACATGTCAAGCATTTCATATCAAAAAATTTCTCAAAAATTTCAAGTGTTCTTATATTAATTTCATTGTTGCAATTAATTATTGTTTTCAATTCACATTCAAGTCTTTGGTTCCAATTTGAATCCAAGCAAACTCAAGTAAAATGTGCTAAAAGAGTTTAGAGATTCAATATTTATTTTGACTTAAAAGTCAAGAAAAGTGCAATCTAATTGACGGTTCACGTACCTCACATAGGCGCCACACCCAATTCTCAAATTTCATTGTTAAATAACATTTTTGGCCCGCTCAGTTCTCAATTTTATAATTAAACAGAATCTCTAGCACAAAATCTCATCTTTGCGTGATCTCCATCGAGAAGCTTTAAAATGCAATTCCCACTTTTAATCATCAATAGCATCCTCATAACAATTGTACGTAAAATGATACTGAACTCTATGATTAATTACTCATTTCCCAATGTACCAAAAAAAAAAAATTATTAGTTTTACACTTCGCAGAATATTTCTTACAGGAGTTTGATTGAAGGGAGAAAGGACAAAGATCAAACATATGACTTTTAACAGCTTGGAAGAAAGCTTGCAAACAGCATCTTTGTTCACTCTGTTGTACTTCATGTGACTTTTAACAAGTTGTCCAGCTGCAAGTGCAGACATGAGGGAGAGCTCTCCTGCAAGAACGGAGCCAGCTACAATGGAGGCCAAAAGCCTTGAGTTTGCTCCTGGCGTCTCTTTGCTAGCGCCCTTCCCTCCAAACAAGTTCAAGCAAGCTGACTGAGACGCAAGCTGGGTTCCACCTCCAACCGTACCAGCCTTCAATAATGCATTTCATTTAAGAACAAATTATACCACAACTACACACAAGTATATCCCAAAAACCTTCAACTTCTAAGAACCTATGTAAGTTTAACAATTAAATCCCAAAATTGATCTCATCATACAATTTTGATTGTGATGAAAGCATCTTTTTTTTTTTGGTGGCAGATCACTAAGACATCAAAGAGTGGATTTGCAAAATAATTCACAAGGGTAAATCAAAATAAATAACAATTTGATGATAGAATTTGGATTTGATGGGTCGAGTAGATTCACAAAAAGTAAACCAAATTTGCAGGCATACCAAGCTTAAGAGTGAATTTTAAATAATTGCAACAGAGACATAACATTCAATTGCAACATCTAACGTTTGGTTTTAGCAAAATTTTGTATTTCTCCTTTGCAAGTACAGATATTAAATTATACAACTGGAACTAACAACTCAAATAAATTAATGAATTTCAAATTATTCAATCCAAATTAACCAAAATAATACACAAAATTCATAGCTTGGTTTCCCTATGAAATCAATTCAAAACTAAAATTTATCAATTATGTTTTGGCGAATTTAAGGCACCAAGGTGTATTTGGTGTCAATGAATTATATAGTTTGTTTTATAATTCATTTGTAAATCCACAACTTTGTGTGTTTGGTATAAATAAAAATTTATTTGAAATTCTATTTCATTAAATTTTTAGAATTAGTTATAACTAAATCAAATTATATCAAATTAGATAGAATTTCTAAATGAATTTTAAAATTATAAAATTCTTTTCATTACGACAAAAACGCTCTTAGTTAAAAATGCATTTTTTACTTTTTTTTCTTATTTTTCTCCTCTTTTTTTTTCTCTCTTTTTGCTCTCTCTTTTATTTTTTTCTTCTAAATATTTATAAATTTTTAAAAAATAATATAAGATATTTTTATAAAAATGAAATATTTTATTAAAACATAAAATTCATTTTATTTGAAATAAATTGTATTTTTATTTTATAATACATCAAATATAATATTTTATTTGCAAAGGAATTTTAAATTAGAAATCGACTAATTACCTCAATGGAAGGCATAGTGACAGAGACATGAAGGTCCTGACCATCACTAACAGCCTCCATCATGGTGATACAGTGAGAACTCTCTACGTTCTGCGCAGGATCTTGGCCAATGGCTATGTAGATAGCAGTTACTATGTTACTGGCATGAGCATTAAAGCCACCTAGTGCTCCAGCCATGGCAGAACCAGTGAGATTCTTGAGTATGTTAAGCTCCACCAAGGCCTCCACACTTGTCTTCAGCACCTTTTTCACCACATCACCCTTTATAACGGCCTCGCACACTACTGACTTACCCCTTCCTTCAATCCAGTTCACAGGCGCCGGCTTCTTATCAGAGCAGAAGTTACCTAGTTGTTGAGTTTTTGACAATTTAATCAAACTGTCGAAATTGATCATAATCGAAAAAGCAAAAGAGGTATTAAAAGTAAATGTTAACAGAGATGCCAATATTCTGGAGCAAAACTAACACATTCTGGACACCTTTAGAGACCATGTTCATGCCCATAGCATCACCGGTGCTGCAGCAGAATCTCAAGTAAAGGTTCTTGCCAGCAATAGCACACTTGACGCTTTGAAGCCTGCTAAATCTGCTGGATTTGTTAAAAGCAACAGAAACAGTATCAAAATTGGCAGGAACCTCTAGGTACAACTTCAATTGGGCAGCTCTTTTTGCAGTCCCAAACCTCACCACTGGAGCTCTGGTCATCCCGTCTCTTAACAAAACGCTTGTGGCTCCACCAGACAAGTGAATGGCTTTGCAACCCCTATTAGTGCTAGCCACTAAGCAACCCTCAGTGGTGGCCATAGGAACTGAGTATTCATTTCCGTTAAGCAACAACGGCCCAGCAATTCCCACTGGAATCTGGACGTAACCAACTGGCATCTCACAGCACTGCCCCAAAATCGACTCGTAACCAAACCCATCCAGAGGCAACCCAGAAAGCGATCTGCCAGTTATCATCTGCAAGGCAGCACGCTTGCAATCCCCAAATTTGGACTCGAGGGAATAAGAAGGTGTGGTTGCAGCCACCACAGCTTTGATAATCTCTTCATCTTCTTCACAAAAAGAAGTTGTTGGAAATGGGATATCCTCCTCCCAACACCTCCACCACTGGTTTGGCAATTTTAGGAGATAAAACAACTGGGTGGCTGTAGCTGTGGAGCAGACAGAGAGCAATCGAGAGCTTGCCCACATGGCTGTTTGCAGGCATCTTCCTCTTCCTCCTCATACAGATCATTAGGAGGACGAAAAATCAAGGACTGGACAAAGTCAATACCGAAGAAGCCGAGGAGGTAAATGAAGGAAGCAATCAACGCGCAGATGGCGACAATCTCGGAAAGAGTGACAACATGGAGAGGAGAAAAAGTGCGAATCTTCTCACGCCAACGGCTGAGCAGAAAGTAGACCACCGAGAAAAATATGGTGAAGCAAAGCGCATTGGTAAGACAGAGAGGACGTGGCAGTGCGTCGGAGGATGCCTTTTGTGTATTCTCATCCTCCACCACCTTCACTTTTAGTGACCCAGTGCCATTTCCGGTTGTGGGTAATCGCCAGCAGGCCTCCATGGCGGGACGGTGCACGAGACAGAAGAATTGAAGATTGAGGTGTTTGTTTGTTTGGTAGTCGTTTCCTGTTTGAAGGGGAGAGGGGGGAAAAGGACTTGTTATATAGGAAGTAGACTGGTTGAATTGGAAAGCAAAATGCGCGTGTGGGGCACGTGGGTCATTCTCATATTCCATTGTTGTCGCAACGCGTGTTTTCCTCCTCGCACTCATCCTCCGGTCCACGTAACTGGACTAAAGATTGAAGCCTTCAATCGGATGGATTCTCCATTCGATGGATATAGTTTAATAATATAATTTTAAAATTTTTTGAAATATATAAATAATATTAAAAATAAAACATATAATATAATAAAGTAATAACAGTTATTTTTAATATATAAATTTCAAGTAAAATAATATTTTTAAATTTTTTATAAAATAATATAATTTTATATTAAATCGATTTGACTCGATTTTTTATTTTAATCAATTTTTTATCTTAATTAGTTTTTTATTTTAATTAATTTTTTAAAGATCAATTTTTTATATTAAATTTAATCAGATTAATAATTAATTTTTAATTTTACCAATTAAATCGACAAGTTTCATCCATTGTATTAAAAACGGTTTTAATTTTATCAATTGACAAGTTTCATCCACTGTATGAAAAATATTTTTAATTATCAATTGAAAAACATTTTAATTTTATCAATTTAATCGATAAGTTTCATCCATTGTATGAAAAAC
This sequence comes from Omphalea diandra, assembly GCA_949677035.1. Classification (NCBI taxonomy): domain Eukaryota; kingdom Viridiplantae; phylum Streptophyta; class Magnoliopsida; order Malpighiales; family Euphorbiaceae; genus Omphalea; species Omphalea diandra. The sequence goes on along the minus strand of CATIWR010240199.1, from coordinate 16,237 downwards.
GTTGGTTTTCCTTAGTTCCTACTTTGTTTCCTTTCTGCTGTTGACTCCCGAAGCCGCTGTTTTTTCGTTTTTGCCCTTCTTTCATTGTGACTAATGATAGATAATTTTATCTCTCGACCAAATAAAAAAAAAAAAGATAGATTTTTTTTTTTTTAATTTCATCACAAACCCACTTAGACCTAATAATAGTTATATTACAGAACATAATTCTTTGACCTAAGTCACTATTCCAGAATTTGGATAAAGTAACTGAATTTGGCTAGAAACTCGTTTTAATTTTTTACATCACGAGTAATCAAGTCATTTTTAAAAAAAAAAAAAAAATCTGATATTATCTTTGCAATTAATAGCATGTTTGGCATTGCTATTAAAAATCTGATTTTAAAAGAACAAATTAAAAAAAAAAATTTCATACGTGATTATAGATTTTTTTTAATATAAGTTTTATAAGTAAAAAATTATTATTAATAAAATCTTTAAAGATAAATTGTTTTCAAAATCAAAATTTATACTCATAAAACTCACATTGAAAAAAGTTGTGATCAATTAGGAGAGAAATTTTTTTTTCCTCAAAATCAAATTTTTTCAATAACAATGTCAAATATGCTCTAAAGATATATGATGACATTTATTAGTTAGCAAGCATGCAAGAAATTTATCAAAAACTGTATAAAAATACTCTCTCCATTTCACAAAATCTTTCATTTTAGAAAAAAAATTTGTTTCAATATAATTGTCATTCTACATTTTCAATATAATATTAATTATTTATTTTCTAAATTTACCTTTATCATCATCTCCTCTTTTTCTTCTAATTAAATATTTTTTATTAGTGTTAATGTAGAGTTTTAGTCGAAGATAATTAATGGTATATTAGTTAATATTAATTGGACTTATTTTTAATTAATTATGTTCTTAATCTAAATGCACAATCTTAAAAAGATAGATATTGTAAAACAGATGAAGTATTTAGTTATATTAATTAATAATTAAATATCTTTTTTTGTTAGCATTAGAAAAGAGACAATGTTAAAGTGTTTGGTTACCAGAATTTAACCTTTTTTTTTTCTCTAAATCAGATTTTTTCAATTTACCCTGTGGCGGATGTCAGCAGTTCGAGTCTGCTTATCTCCAACTCGTGAGCTTAGCCAATACAAAGCTATACGATAGCACCCAATAATAACAAACATGCTTTAAAGATATATGATGACCTTTATTAATTAGCAAGTATGCAAGAAATTTATCAAAAACTTTATCAATATTTAGCTATATTTGAATTAATAATTAAATATCTTTTTTCATTAGCATTAGAAAAGAGACGATATTGAAGAGCGTTTGGTTATCAGAATTTAACTTTTTTTTATCTCATAATTAGATTTTTCAATATCAATTCCAAACATGCTCTAAAGATATGATGAAATTTATTAGTTACCAAGTATGTAAGAAATTTATCAAAAATTTTACAAATATTTAGCTATACTTGAATTAATAACTAAATATCTTTTTTTTGTTAACATCACAAAACAGACAACATTAAAGGGTGTTTGGTTACCAGAATTCAACTTTTATTTTTTTTTATCTCCAAATCAGATTTTTTTCAACATCAATACCAAACATGATCTAAAGATATATGATGACATTTATTAGTCAACAAGGATGATAGAAATTTATCAAAAACTATATCAATATTTAGCTATATTTGAATTAATAATTAAATATCTTTTTTCATTAGCATTAGAAAAGAGAAGATATTAAAGAGTGTTTGGTTATTAGAATTTAACTTTTTTTTTATCTCATAATTAGATTTTTCAATATCAATGCCAAACATGCTCTAAAGATATACGATGAAATTTATTAGTTACCAAATATGTAAGAAATTTATCAAAAATTTTACAAATATTTAGCTATACCTGAATTAATAACTAAATATGTTTCTTTTGTTAGCATCACAAAAGAGACGATATTAGAGGGTGTTTGGTCACTAGAATTTAATCTTTTTTTTTTTGTCTCCAAATCATATTTTTCGATGTCAATGTCAAACATGCTCTAAAGATATATGATGACAGTTATTAGTTAGCAAGGATGCAAGAAATTTATCAAAAACTTTATAAATATTTAGCTACATTTGAATTAATAATTAAATATCTTTTTTTGTTAGCAATAGAAAAGAGACAATATTAGAGAGTGTTTAGTAACTGTAGTTTAACATTTTTCGTGTTTCAAAATCAGATTTTTTAATATCAATAGCAAACATGCTCTAAAGATATATGATGACACTTATTAGTTTGTAAGTATGCAATAATTGAATTAATAATTAAATCTCTTTTTTTTCTAGCATTAGAAACGAGATATGTTATTAGAGATAGTTTGGTGACCAGAATTTAACTTTTTTTTTCATCTCAAAATCAAAATTTTCAATATCAATGCCAAACATGCTGTAAAGATATATGATGATACTTATTAGTCAACAAGTTTGCAAGAAATTTATATATTTGAATTAATAATTAAATATCTTTTTTTTGTTAGCATTAGAAAAGAGATGATATTAGACAGTATTCGGTTACCAAAATTTAAATTTTTTTTTTATCCCAAAATCAGATTTTTCAATATCCTGCCAAACATGCTCTAAGTTAGCAAGTACACAAGAAATTTATCAAAAACTTTATAGATATTTAGCTATATTTAAATTAATAGTTAGCATTAGAAAAGAGATTATATTAGAGAGTGTTTGATAACTAAAATGTCACATTTTTCTTGTCTCAAAATCATATTTTTCAATATCAATGCCAAACACTCTCTAAAGATATATAATGACATTTATTAGTTAGCAAGTATGCAATATTTGAATTAATAATTAAATATCCTTTGTTGTTAGCATTAGAAAATAGACAATAGTAAAGAGTGTTCGATTCCAGAATTTAACATTTTTCTTTCTGAAAATCAGCTTTTTCAATAATAATGTGAAACATGCTCTAAAGATATATTATGACATTTATTAATTAGCAAGTATGCAAGAAATTTATCAAAAACTTACAAACATTTAGCTACATTTGAATTAATAGTTAAATTTTTTTGTTAGCATTAGAAAGGAGACAATATTAGGGAGTGTTTGGTTACCGGAATTCAATATTTTTTTATTTCAAAATTAGATTTTTCAATAACAATGTCTAACATGTTCTAAAAGATATATGATTCCATTTATAAGTTAGCAAATATGCAGGAAATTTATCAAAAACTTTATAAATATTTAGCTATATTTGAATTAATAATTAAATATCTTTTATTATTAGCATAAGAAAAGAGATAATATTAGAGACTGTCTAATTACCAAAAATTTTTTTTCTCAAACTCACATTTTTCAATATCAATGCCAAACATACTATAAAGATATTTAATGACATTTATTAGTATGCAAGCATGCAAGAAATTTATGAAAAACTTTATAAATATTTAGTTATATTTGAATTAATAATTAAATATTTTTTTTGTTAGCATTAGAAAGGAGACAATATTAGAGAGTGTTTAGTTGCCAGAATTTAACCTTTTTTTTTTTTCTCAAAATCAGATTTTTCATATCAATACCAAACATGCTCCAAGGACATATGATGACATTTATTAGTTAGCAAGTATGCAAGAAATTTATCAAAAACTTTATAAATATTTAGCTATATTTGAATTAATAATTAAATATCTTTTTTTGTTAGCATTAGAAAAGAGATGATATTGAAGATTATTTAGTTATCAGAATTTAACATTTTTATTAAGAATCACTTTTTTTTGGAAAAATAAATGTCAAAATAAGTAATTCTAAAAATTTAAAATTACTATTCTTGATTAAATATAAATTTTTTTCTTAGAATATAGGATTATTTTGTTTATTTTGTTACATATAAAAGTTTTAAAAAGATCAATTTAGATTATTATACCCCTAACATAGTTGCACTATATTTAATTACTATATATAATTGCATATTAGTTCTTGAAGGTGTCTAAATATGATATAAGAGAGTATAGATAAGAGTAATCATCGATCAATATCAAGTAAAATATTTGATAAAAACATAAATTATTAAAAAAAAAATGACAATTATTGAAATTAAATAATATATATTAATTGTTAAATATTTTCAAATAAAATAAAATATTGTGATTAATAAGCTTTATAATATTATTTTATTTTATTTTTACAATAGTAAACTAATTTTTCTTTTTAGAGTTTGATTTACATTTTGATTAGGTTCTATTAAATAAAATATATAAATTTTAGTTTAGTAAATAAAAGTACATAGAAGGTTATATATGTCCATATATTAAAATAATTAAAGATATATTTGTCTATCTATATTTTTATAAATTTCAATGATCACGAGAATGTAACTTTCTTACCCTTGAGATACGAAATTACTTTTCCGTGTAGATCAAAAAAATAAGGATGTCATCAACAGTTTTGAAATTTTAGTTTTTTTAGAAATACAACATGCCTAAACAAATCAAACACTATAATTTAGCATTCTTAGGTCACTTTTCATTAAAATATGTGAATCAAATGCTCCTTACAAAGATTCAAACTTTAGCATCTAAATTCAAACACTCTGACTTTATCAATTAGCTAAGTCATTAACTATAAACTTTTTTTTTAATTTATATTTTATTAAATAAAATTAAATAAATCATTCTAAAATTTACTATTAGTGAGAGGAATCAAGTAGGAAAAAAATGGTTATTTTACCATATTGTTAATGGCACTATTCTTTGAAATTTAAAATTTGAAGTAAATAATAAATAAAATTATAAACAAAAACATAATATTGATTAAAAACACAATATTCTTTATTTTTTTCGAAAGCTATTCATTCTCTAGATATGGATTTAGCAAGCAAGTTGGCAAAAATATAGGATTAGAGTTACAATTAAGACATTTTACTCTTTTATCTTTGTGTATATTAGCACAAAACTCTCCGAAAATGCCGAAACCTCCTCTTCGGAGACTTTGGACGATGAATTTTTAGCTAACATATATATTTTCAAATGGGAAAGAAATAGCTAAATAAGTTTGCAAATTTTAATTCATGATTGAGTTCAAATCTTTTATTTATTATTTTGAGACTAGTGATGATTTATATGGAAATTATTACAATCCAAAATTAAGGTTAGACTATTGCTAATAATTGAAGATACTTAATAATACCACCAAATCCTATAGAAAAACAGTTATACTATGAACCTAATAGTCATACGCGCATCCTTTAATAATAATAATATGTTCAACACCATCGCATGCAATCATTTTCAACTTAGCTCAGAACATAGTTTTACGATTAGTTCAAAAGACAAACTAAGATTTCATCAAAGAAAAAAGAATTATCTCAAGCTTTTGACCGTTTTAGATTTGAATCAAAATATTTTATTGCATTCAAGTCCATTTGATGGTGTATTTATAGGTTACAACTACCAAATAGACGTTACCAACAAAATTATTTTCAAATCTTCAAAGTATACTAGGCAGATCTTGCATTAATTGCTTGTCAAATGAAATTCATGGTCAAGACCTTTATTCGCAGTCACAAGATTCACATAACCCCATTTGTATATAATGGCTAGTCCACATAACATTTAACCATTGATTTTTCAAAAAAAAAAAAGTCGTTGCATTTCTCGAGCAATAGTGAAAGTCACGAAATTTGTGGACGGGTTGCTCACTGCGAAATCGTCTACTTGAATAAAGAAGTTGCTTCACCAAATTTGTGGTCACTACAATTCTCTCACTATCATGAAATTTGGTCTTCCAATGGTTCTTTGGAACACCTAGCATGATCTGGTTGAATATTTGGTTCCCTCCAAGTGAATGCAAAAGTCATGGTTGCGACTATGGACGTGACATGAACTGCGAAATCGTCTGTATAAGATTCATATAACTCTTTTGGACGATAGCGGTCACAACCTTCTACTTCATTACCACGAATTAGAATGCAAATTTCAATCTTTAAGATTAAGGATTCCATTCAACTTTCAAAGTGATCCTAACTAAAAATCTGCAAGATCAATGCTTGAAATTGACATTAGAACCTTTCAATTTATATTGTCAAGATCAAAAGAAAGTTTTGACTAACCTAGTCCAAAAGACCGTTTTAGAAAAAAATATTTTTTTTATTTTAGCATATTTTTTTTTATAAATAGCAGTCAATAAATATGAAAACGCCATTGTGAATCACACATTTGAAAAACATCGTTCAAAATATTTTATTGTTAGAATGTCTTTAATGAAAAATATAAAATTTGATAATTTAAAAAAAAAAACTATTGCATCATTAATAATGGCACAATAACTACAAACTAAAGTATGAGAGTTGAATATACCGAAAAAAGTAGTAGTTATTGCACCATTCACAGTGACACAATAATTACTATCCAACACTTTGGGTCAAGGAAGTTGCGTTAGGGAGGCACAATGATTCAGAGTAAGTGTTGGGAATCAAGTTGATCTAGATCAACGAGAATAAATAGGTAATTTTAGTATAAATTTGATGAGCATTGACAATATTATCTCCTAATAGATTTTAAAATTTTTTATTTAAAGTTTAAAATTTAAAATTTGAATTTATAATTTCTTATACAAATCATTTATTGTATTTAATTTGAACTTATAATTATCTATATAGATCATTTATTGCATTTAGAGTTCTTATACTTTTAACTATAACATTAATTATTTTTCCACTAATATGTCAACTTATTTTTTCTTCTTAAAAAATGTTGATATTTTCTACTTATTTTTCTCCATCAGATTTCCTCTTTACGCCAAACGCATTATCCATAAATATAATAATTTCTTGAATGGACTCTTATCTTCTTTTATATTGTACATCTTATTATCATTAAAATAAATGACCATCAATAATAAGAAAATAAAAAGAGAAAAAAATTTTATATTATGTTTGAAGGTATTGAAACTGAAATTTACAATTTATGACATGCATGTGCATATAAAGTAATTGGTGTGGTAAGAATATCTATAAGTCATATAATTCAAAAGATGAAACTAATGAAACTTACACTCATCATTTGTCTTTGAAGAAAAATGAAGGACCTTCAAAACTCATTTCATCTATCAAGAAAATTGAACACCAATATATAGAGAAAATTAATAAAATAAAGGTTGAATAGATATTATTTACGAAATTGACATTGATTTTCTAAGAAATCATTATTAAAAGACACTAAATTATGATTAAAAAACACTAAAACATGAAAATCAAAATATATTTTGTAATAAAGTATATGAAATTTATTAAATTATTAAAAACTAAAGATTAAAAAATTTTTTGATTTTATATACTTATTAGAATTAGAATTCTTAAGAATTTGCTTAATAAACACTAAAATTAAAAAAAAAATCTCCTATTTTGTATACTTAATAGAATTCTTAAAACTATTAAAATTTTCTTAATAAACAAAAAAAATAAGAAAAAATTTCAATTTCATATAATTATTATAATTTTCTTTGTGAGCAAATAATAATTCTATCAATTTGCATGTTATTATTTTATAATCAATTAATTTCTTAAAAAATACTAAAAATTTAAAAAAAATTATTTCATATACTTATTATGATTCATAAAACTATTAGAATTTTCTTTAAAAAAAAAAGAAAAATCACTGATTTCATATAATTATTATAATTTTCTTCAATACTCATTAATAATTCTATTATATTGTTACTTTCGATACCCTAATCAACTAAATTCTTGAAAAACACTAAAGATTAAAATTCTATTTGATTTTGTATGCTTATTTAAAATTTTAAAATTATAATAATTTTCTTTAAAAATACTAAAATTAGAAAAATCTTCGATTTTATATAATTATTATAATTTTCTTTGAGACTGAACAATAACTCTATGGAATTGATACTCACAATGCCTACTCGCTAAATTCTCAGAAAAACACTAAAAATTAGAATTCTTGAAATCATTAGACTTTCTTAATAAACACTAAAAATTAGAAAAAAATTTATGCAATTGTATACTTATTAAAATTCTTAAAATTATTTTATCGGATTGATGCTCACAAATTCATGAAATTTTTTGAAATCTTAAAATTATTAGAATTTTCTTAATATATACTTAAAATTAGAAAAATCTTCGATTTCATATAATTAATAGATTTCTTAAAATTATTATAATTTTCTTTATATAATTGTTGTTAGACAAGTTATTCAAACCTAAGTCAAAACTCTTTTTTGATCTTGACAATATAAATTGAAAATTCTAATGTCAATTTTAAGTATTGTTTTTACAGTTTATAATAGTTATCTTTATTGGAATTCAAAATATCCAACCTTGTAAAGTTCATTCAAATTCGCAGTGTGTATATTCTAAATCGCGACCGTGAATCAATCACAAGAATGGATGAATTTAGGCCAGAGGAATTCGAGAGCACTTTCACCGCCGCAACTTAGCCGAAGAAAAGTAAGCTCAAGTCACAGAGGAATTCACGGTGGGGTGTCGCATTGGGTTCGCGACTGTGACTTTCATAGTGACAAAAGAGGGAACCAAAACCAAAACCACAACGTGCTAAGTGTCCTAGGTATCCGATGAAGATTAAAAATCGCGAGGGCGAATATGTGGTCGTGATCACGACTCAAAGAGTTTAAGCTTCCTCACCAAATAGAGGAATTTGCAGTCTCAGTTACGCCCATGACAAAATAAACTCGCGACCGCGAAGTTTAAGATCCGTTAGAAAGCACAACGACTATATTTTCCTGGACAACTAACACGTAGACTAGCCGTTAGACACAAGACGGGGTTCTTGCCGCAATTTCCAGTGCAAATTGAAAATTCACGACAACGAAATGGGAGTAGCGACTGCGGCTTCCACCTAACAAACATTTAATGCTAAACCTGCCTAACACATCCTGGAGATTTGTTAATAGTTTTAGAGTAACGTCTCTTTGGTGGATGTCAGTTATAAATACTCCACCGAATTGATGTTAATGCAAGAGAAGAGCTATTGGTAGTGTCAAAACTCTTGCAAAGTTAATTCTCTACTTTAATTCCTTATTTCTTTGTACATAGTTTGGTGTGAGCTTTAAACACTTTGTGCAGGGTTTGGGAGTGAGCCCTTGAATAGAAAACTCTTGTTTAGGTTTGTGAGTTAGCCTAGTTATAAAACTCTTGTATAGGTTTAAGCATGAGCCTTGGAAAAACACTTGTAAGGTTTGGCGTGAGCCTAAATACTAAATTGAATGTAAGCTTGTAAAACACTAGTGATTGAGTGAAACACCCAATTGGTGAACTAGGGAGTGGATGTAGAGTTGGTTAATACCCGAACCACTATAAAACTCATGTGTTCATTTTTCTCCTACTCTTTCTCTAATCTTTTATTTTTATGAACATCCTCCATAATCAAAAGTTCAAATCTATCACCAATTCAACCTCTCTTCTTGGTGTACTAAGGCCAACAATTGTTATAATTTTTAAAATTATTATAATTTTCTTAATAAATTAAAAAATTAAAAAAAGTCTTTGACTTGGTATAATTATTATAATTTTCTTCCCAATTATAATAAATTATATCGAATTGATACTTGTGATTGCTCTAATCTCTTAAATTATTAAAAAAACAATTTAAGAATATGAAAATATCTGAATTCGTATAATTTTTTGGATTCTTAACATATTTAAGAATATACTTATTATAATCTTTAAAATTATTATAATTTTTAATATACTTAAAATTAAAAAAATCACCAATTTCGTATAATTATTATGATTTTTATTTTGTGATCGAACAAAATTATGTCACAAATCTCTTAAATTATTAGAAAAACACTTCATAACCATGAAAAAAACTCTGAATTCGTATAATTTTTTGAATTCTTAAAATTATAAGAATTTTCTTAATAAACCCTAAAAATTCTATCAAATTTATGCTAGCGATGCCTTAATAGACTAAATTCATAAAAAAAAAAAAAAAAAAAAAACTAAAGATTATTAGAATTTCTTTGATTTTGTATGCTTATTAGAATTTTTAAAATTATGATAATTTTCTTAATCAACACTAAAAATTAAAAAAATCTCATATTTCGTATAATTATTATAATTTTCTTTGAGATTGAACAATAATTCTATTAAATTGCTACTAGGGGTAGACATTTGATTCAAACCAAATCAAGTTGCATCGATTCAAACTGAATTACTAAATTACATGTTGTTAAAACCAAACTAAACTGAATTATATATGATGATGAATCAAACCAAAATCAAAATATTCAGTTCGATTTTTCAGTTTGAGCTTCTTAAAGGCCTACTATTAGTGAACTGTTTATCAAATTCAATTTCATCGGGTTTCTTTATATTATTGGACTTTAAAATTTTTATTTGAAAACATAAATTAGTAAAAATTTCAAACATTATTTAAAAGTAAATTTTTATCTTAAATAAAATAAAAATTAAAGATATGATAAAATAAAATTCTAATAATGATAATAAATTATCATTATTAGAATGAGATCAGAACCCATACGATAGAAAGCTACAATACAACTTCATTTGTAGAACAAACTCAAAGAAAAAAAAAAATAACATATCCGCCAAATTAAAGAAATCCAATGGTTAAAAGGAAACTCTTGACCCAAGACATTGCATAATCTGGTCCACATGATGATTAGCATTTCGAGTGAAACAAAAGGAGTGTGAGTTCCATTGATTATAGAAAATTCTTTTATAAGCCCACCATGTTAAAAATGCTGGAGAGGTAAAATAAATGTTTAAGCAGTATCATTATTATAATTTTATTATATTATAAATCTTATATAAAGTTTCTAAATTCTAAATACCAAATGATAAAAAGTCTACTATCTCCACCACTTGTATAATGATAAATCATCAAAATACAATACCAAAATTCCTACTTTTCAAAAGAAGCTAAATCTGATAGGTTCAAGTTTGTCATGTCTTTAGATAAGGAAATAAAGTTGGTGATCGTTTGGCAAATTTGGTGCTTGGTATTGATCGTGGAATGCACATCATAAATCATCCTCCTGCAAAGCTTGCACAAATCTTGTGTGATGATGGCGCTGGAGTCTCTTGGTACAAAATAAAATGGCTTGGGTGTAGGCCTTTTTGAGCTCTGGATTTAGTTTTTACTCTGTTTGTTTTGCTTCTTAGGTTTTAACCCTCCCACTTGATCTTAAAAAAAAATAAATAATTACTACAGAATTAGCATAATAAAATGCAAATTTAATTTCCCTAAATAAGATAACTATACAAATCCATACACAAAATATGCACCTCATTCATAACAAAAGCTATCGAATACAACTATACAAGAAATTCAACCAAACACATAACTTAGCAAAAAGTGGAAATAAATAAGCAGCAAGAAGAGTAAAAAGAAACGAACTTTTTAGCAGACAAGGGAGCTGCTGTTGCGACTATGTTGAGGACAAGGATCTGCTGTGATGTGTGACTCACGGTCTGATGAGGATGAGAGAAGTGTGTGATGAGGACAAGCCGCTTGGCACTACGATGAGAGTTTCATTGTGCGAGGAGGGACGAGAGAGTGTGGTGAGGATGAGCAGCATGAAGCAAACAGAGTGTGTGGGGTGAGGAGGCAACAAAGGGAGAAAGAGGGTGAGGTAGGTAGGGGCGTGAAGAAGAATAAAGGGGAAAGGAAAGAAGATTAGGTTTTATCTTTAGTAATAAACTTAAAACAATGTAGTTTCAATAAAAATTTCATTTTGGTTCGGTTAACGAAAATTTTAAAACTTAAAACTGAATCAAAAATTCAAATTTTCAAATTGAACCGAATCGTATAAACTAAATCAAATTTATAAGTCGGTGTGGTTTGGTTTGATCTTTCGGTTTGAACTAAATAGTGTCCACTTCTAATTGCTACTTACTATACCCTAATTAACTAAATTCTTAAAAAAATACTAAAGATTACAAAAAAAAATCTTTCATTTTGTACACTTACGAGGATTATTAAAATTATTATAATTTTCTTAATAAACACTAAGAAGTAGAAAGTTTTCTCATTTCATATATTTATTAAAATTCTTAAAATTATTCTATTAGATTGATACTCACGGTATCCAAATCGCTAAAATTATTAGAAAAACACTTTAACAATATGAGAGTCTTTAAGTTTGTATAATTTTTTGAAGTCTTAAAATTATTATAATTTTCTTAACATACACTTAAAATTAGAAAAATATCTGATTTCATATAATTATTAGAATTTTAAAAATTATTTTAGTTTTTTAATATAATTATTAGAATTTTTTTAATTATTAAAATTTTATTAATAAACAAAAAATAAGAAAATCACTGATTTCATATAATTATTATAATTTTCTTAGCGACTAAACAAAAGCCTATCAAATTAATAGTCATGATACTCTAATAACTTAAATTATTAAAAAAAAACACTTCAACAATATGAAAATCTCCTATTCACATAATTTTTTTGATTCTTAAAATTATAAAAATTTTCTTAATAAACACTAAAAATTAAAAAGTTCTAATTTCGTATAGTTATTAAAATTCTTAAAATGATTATAATTTTTTTAATCAACACCAAAAATTTAGAAAATTTATGATTTTTTTTATAATTATTATAATTTTCTTTGAGACCAGACAATAATTCTATCAATGCCTAATGACTAAACTCTCAAAAAACACGAAAGATTAGAAAAATTTTTAATTTTGTATATTTATTAGAATTTTCTTAAAAACTTTGTAAATTAGAAAAATCTCTAATTTCTTATATTTTGATTTCATCTACTTATTAGAATTTTTAAAATTATTATAATTTTTTATTGATTTTAATTTTCAATATTTTTAAAAAATAAAAATATTATTAATTATTGCTCATAAATAATAAAAAATTAAAAATTGTACAACAATCGAGAAAATTAACTTATAAAATGAGGAAATTCATACAAAAAATAAGAAAACTAGTATATGAAGGGAAATAATATCATATTTTCCCTCAATACTTATAAGATATTAACCTTTTTGTATACAATTGATTTGCATTAAGTGGGGAACAAATTGATCCTCATACTGTTTTTTTTTTTTTTTTTTTTGATAATTAGCAAAACGACATTGTGAATGACTCATTTGAAAAACATCATTCAAAATATTTTATTGTTAGAATGTCTTTAATAAAAAATATAGAATTTGATGATTTAAAAAAGAAAAAACTGTTGCATCATTAATAATGGCGCAATAACTACAAACCAAAGCATAAGAGTTGAATATACCGAAAACAAAGCAGTGGGTATCGGGCCTTTCACAATGACGCAATAACTACAGCCCAACACTTTGGGTCAAGGAAGTTGTGTTAGGGGGCACAATGATCTAAGGCGCAACCGAAGGGTGAAGATGGTTTGATCTAATTTTGATATTTAAAAATCTATATAATTGAATTGAAATTTCAAAATTTTAAAAATAAAGAATTGGTATCATTTCAAATTTTTTTTTGGATCTGATTTGTTTTTTTTATAAATTCAGGATAATTTAGTTCTATTTTTTAATTTTTTTGAAACGGTTAAATTCAATTTGATACTAATTCGAGTATGTAGTTATTTCAATTTATTAAAATTAAAATTTACATTTATTAGTTTTATGAATCAAAATAAAATAAATTTTATATTTTACACTTTAATCTTTCAAGTTTAAAATAAATAAGTGACAATTTAATAAATTATAACTAAAAATTTACACATAAAATATTAAATTGAAATTTTTAATATTTACTATTAATTTATAATTAATAATTAATAAATTGTCTAATTATTAATAATATACACTGAGTGAGTTAACTTATATATATGTGTGTGTATAACTATGGCTCGGTTCGGGTTTTTTATATGAGACGGTTGCAATATGATTCAGTCCGATTTCAGGTAATATAAAATCTTCAGTATTGTTCTGTTTAAAAAAATTATATATGGTTCTGTTCATGTATTTTATTATTCATATTGAAAATTTTTAGTTTCGATTCGGTTCGGTTTAATTCGAGAACCTTCGAGTCTCGTGCTTACCCTAAATGCAACCATGAGAAACTTTTTTTAATTATAATTAGAATATTTTTTTTTACAATTAAAATAATTGTTAGTTGATGAAAATAATATTATAATTAATATTTAATAGTTAATAAAAATGTACTTGATATAATTAAATGAAAAAAATATTTTTTTATTTAATAAAAATATTCAATTATATTTAATAGGTTATTGAAAAATTTAATCCATATATTTTAATGAAACAAGTATTTAACATATTTTATTTTATTAAATTATACTAAAAGATATTAGAGTAATGAATAAAATATGAATTTAAGAAAAAAATATTCAATTAAAATTATGATGTTTGTTAATATATAATTTTTGAAATTTAATAAAAATTAATAAGTTAAAAGTAGTGTGTCTTGTCCCTAATTTGTATATCTTTGTGCATATTAATCAAAAAGTAATTAATAAGTTAAAACTAGATATTGAAAAAATAATCTAATTGGGTCATTTTCTGGTTAATCAGACTTTGGGCAAGTTTGGATCACTCATTAAATTTACATACATAAATAATTTTGGTTAGGTTTCAGGTTTATTTTTAAAAATAATATTTTAGGTCGGATCATTTGCTATTTATTTTTTAAAAAAAATATTTTTAAAAATAATTTATTTAAATTTTTATTATTTATGCAATAATTTTATATAATATATTAAGAAAAAATAATAATTTTCATAAAAATTAATTTTTAATTAGGTAAATTTTACATAGATAGAACTTAATTAAAATTTTTTGTTTTCATTTAAATACCTAACAAATTAAACACAATTAAGTTTTTTAAGCAGATGACTATACATAAATAAATTTTAAATATATTTAAAATCTTGAATTGGATCATTTTGATTGAACCGCGTGTTGAGTCAAAATCAGGTAAATTTGAATTGACAAGTAAATAGAGTCAGATTTTACCCGACGTTTTTCAAATTCATTTTGAGTTAAGATCATTTTAAATTTTTTTTCTCAAGTCTAAAATTATTTACTATACTAATTTATTTAGATAATATCATAACTAATATATTATTTAATTCACATTACTATTTTTAATATTTATTAATATATCACTAGTAGTTATTCTAATAGATATATAAGAAAATAATATTTTTAAGCTAATCATTTTTTATTGAGCTATTTACTTAATATTTTTAGCAAATTTTTTTATTAATTTTTAGATAATTATTATTTTATGAATATTTTTCTAAACTAACTACATGATTATTTGTTATACTGGTAACTCTCATTACTTATTATCTTAAAATTTGATTAATTTATAATTTTAGCCAAACAATTCTTTTTTTTTCCTTATTTATCAATTTAATAGTTAGCTTTATTTATTTCCATATATATAATGCCATTTATTTTAATTAGGCTCAAAACTATAATATACAAAATAAATTATTCCATTTTAGTAAGGATACGAAAATATTAATTGTTAAACTGAATAAAAATCTATTATTAATATAAATAAAATATACTAATCATGCATGTCAAAAATGAAAAAGTTATCAAACGGAGAAACTATTGCCTAAAATAGAGGAAGAAAATCTCACCTAATATTGCAATATTTTCCCTAATTCTTGTTCTTTCTATTTTAGTTCTCCTTGAATAGCTAGGTTTACCATGTATAAAACACAAGTCATTTTACATATATAAAGGTCTGTATACTTGAGTAATACACATAGAAAATAGAGTTCATTCTTCTCTTACAAACATTATTATGGTATCAAAGCACTGAGAAGTCTTTCTGAATTTTGTTTTTACATTCTTTTGAGAATTTGCCTTTTTTTTTTTTTGTGACGATCCTTTAAAGGATCTGTTATAACTTGAATTTTCTATTATTCAAGTTTCGATCAATAATCAATACGGATGCAAACAATTTTGACACTGGACTTATCAAGTTCAATGGCAGAAATTTTGATCTTTGGAAAATCAATTTTCGAATTTTTTTGAAGGAAAGGAAATACATGAATTAGGAAAAAAATATTATAATATTCAGATTTTTCATAAAAATAGTTTTGGTTATCTAAAAATTAAGGATTTTTTTTCAATTTATTTTGATTTATATCTGAGTTAGAAGTATAATTTGAGTTTTTAGATATGATAAGTGACATCTAGAAGTGATTATAGTCATTTTGAGTATATATATATATATATATATATATATA